>APFE030656898.1:375059-400495 GCA_000404065.3 Pinus taeda
AGGATGGTCGTTACATACACTCCCCCTTCAGAAAACTCCGTCCCGAAGTTAGAGTTTAGGTTTAAGGTTTTAATGGACCTGACTTTCCTTATCCAGGTTTCCGAGCTATTCTAAAATCATCCTATCCTGCCTAATCTCTTCTGCTCCCCTCCTATCCGTCCTCTACTGGAGTATGCCATGGCGTCAGTTTTTTTACAGACCTAACCATTCATAAACACTAAGGTGACAGCGTCGGCTATACTGACCTGATTCCCAGTAGGCATCCGGCAGTCATCATCACACGTCTAGGGGAGCGTGACTCGCACAGTCCTCCCATGACTCCAGGGTTTGGAGGATAAACGGTGGGCAACACCTCCACCCCTCCCAGTAGAACTTAGGGTTAACACCCTATCACAGAATCACTTGGAGCTTTAATTGTTTTGAGGTTCTGTCATCACGTGGTCATCCTGGTAATCGGATCATATACTTTCATCTGCAATTATACACTCACTCATGCATTCGGAAAATGTGCATCAGCATATTCAAAATAACTCATGTATTATTCAATATAACATATTTTTACCATTTTCTATGCATGTCTTTTGAATTCCATCTAAAATGTATTCATTTCCTGAGTTCTATTCCATTGGTCATATTGACATGTAAAAATAAAACAAATTTACAATATTTTAATTTCTATTAGAAGTAAAAACCTTTTAACTGGATTAAATTTCCTTTGACAACTATAATTAATAAAATGAACCACATATATCGTTTTGGTATCCATGTACCAGCAGAAGTTAAACATATATTATGTCACAAAATTGCACGTTTATTTATAATCATTCAAAAATGTTTTTGGGTCTCTGATTGCAGTGAAGTAAAATATATACAAAACATAGTTTAAAGTCCTTCAAAATTGACATAGTCTAGGGTATCTTTGACATATGTCCTCTGTATTTTCCCAAGTTGCGGATCCAGGACTATACTTGTCCCATTGGACCTAACTTGGTCCACCAGGCGGTTCCTGAGCTGTCGAACCCTACATTCCAGAATACGTAAAGGTTCGACCGATATGACTCCCTCGTCCGATACCTGCAATTCCTTCCATTGAAGGTTATGAGATAGATCAGTTATATAATGTCTTAATACAGAAACATGAAATACATTATGAATTTTATGCAGGTGAGGTGGCAGCGCAAGACGATAGGCAACAGGTCCCACTCTTTCCACAACTTTAAATAGCCCAATAAATCGGGGTGATAACTTTGTCCCTTTCCCGAATCGAATAGTACTTTTATTTGGCTTGATGCGGATGAAAACCTGATCCCCTACTTCATACCTCCTATCAGTTCTGTGAGCATCAGCATAACTCTTTTGTCTATCCTGAGCTTCCTTTAATCGTCGCCTAATTTGCCTTACCTGCGCTTCCATTTCATGGATTAATTCAGGTCCTATTATCACTCGATCTTCTAACCTGTCCCAACTTAACGGTGTTCTGCAAGGTCGGCCGTATAAAGCTTCAAATGGAGGCATCCCAATCAAGCTGTGGTAAATGTTGTTGTATGCGAATTCGACTAAGGGTAAATACTTTTCCTAGTGTGATTGCTGATCCATTACATACATTCGCAACATGTCTTCAAGTACTTGATTTACTCTTTCAATTTGCCCATCAATCTCAGGATGGTAAGCAGTGCTTAAATTTAGCTGAGTACCTAAGGCTGTTTGCATGCAAGTCCAAAATCTAGAAGTGAATCATGAATTTCTATCGGATATAATCTTTTTAGGTACTCCATGAGATCTGATAATTTCATTTATGAATACTCAAGCTACGTCAGCAACATCGTAAGTGTCTCTCACGGGAATGAAATGGGCGCTTTTTGTTAATTTATCCACCACTACCAAAATGGCATTGTGTCTTTGAGAAGTAAGAGGTAGTCCAGTGATAAAATCCATAAAAATGGTCTCCCATTTAGACATAGGAATGTCGTGGGGTTGCAAGAGGCCTGCTGGGTGACAATGATCTGCTTTTACTTGCTGACACTCCAAACATTTTGCAACAAATTGAGTGATATCATGCTTCATGCCTGCCCAAAAGAAGAGTTTCTTGGTATCCTCACACATTTTCCCTACTCCAGGATGAGCACAGTACACTGCTCTGTGGGCTTCCCCAAGGATGGTATCCCGAAGATCTTTATCATCTGGAATATACATCCTTCCATGGAATCGTAAGATTCCATCGCTTTCTAGTTCATATCCCTCAAATTTAGATTCTTTTACCCTGTTACCTTCAAGACTTGCTCTTACTTTTAAATACCAACTGTCTTTATAAGTTGATCCAGTACTCATTGTCTTAAGTCTACTTTAATGGGTATGAGAGAAAATATCTGAGGTCTTCTGCTTAAAGCATCTGCCACTACATTTTCTTTTCCTTTAATGTATGATATCCCGAAGTCATATTCACTTAGAAATTCACTCCATCGTCGTTGCCTTGCATTTAAGTCTCTTTGGGTGAACAAATATTGTAGACTTTCATGGTCGCTTTTAAGTGTAAAACTTCGTCCCACTAGATAGTGTCTCCAAATCTTTAAGGCTAGTACTACAGCAGCTAATTCTAAATCGTGAGTAGCATAGAGTTCTTCATGAGGTTTTAACTTCCTGGAAGCATATACTATTACTCCTCTATCCTGCATCAACACTACACCCAGTGCCTGTTTGGATGCATCAGTACATACTGTAAAATCTTTGTCCATGTCAAGGACTCTTAGAATTGGTGCACTGGTGAGTAGTCTTTTGAGTTCAGAGAATGCTTTGCTACATTCCTCGGTCCATTCATACTTAACACCTTTCCGCTGAAGAGTTGTAATTGGCTTTGCGATTTTGGAGAACCCTTCTACAAATCTTCGGTAATACCCGGCTAAACCCATAAAGCTTCGTATCTCATGAGCATTTTTCGATATTGGCCAATCCATGATCGCTTTTACTTCTCAGGATCTACCGAAATCCCTTCACCTGAAATGAATGTGCCAATAATGAATCCTTTCCTGAAAGAATGAACACTTCGATAGTTTTCCGTACAACTGGCGTTCTCTAAGACAGGACAATACTATGCGCAAATGATCTTCATGCTCTTTCCTATTCTTGGAATAGATGAGTATATCATCTAAAAAGACTTGCACAAATTGATCTAGATATTTACGGAAAACGCTATTCATAAGATTCATGAATACTGTTGGTACATTGGTTAACCCAAATGGTACCACGGTGAATTCATCATGTCCAAAACGTGTCCGGAATGCAGTTTTGGAAATATCACTTTCAGAAATCCTTAAACTGATGATAGCCTGATCAAAAGTCAACTTTTGAAAAGACAGCAACTCCTTTCATTTGATCGAAAAGATCGTCAATTCGAGGCATAGGGTATTGATTCTTTACTGTAGCTCGATCCAAGTCTCGATAATCTACGTATAATCTTAAAGATCCATCCTTCTTCTTCACAAAAATTACAGGAGCGCCCCAAGGTGATGTGCTGGGCCGAATATGCGCTACATCCAGTAGTTCCTTCAATTGGATTTGCAGTTCCTGAAATTCTGGAGCCGTCATTCTATAAGGTGCTTTAGAGATCGGTTGGGTACCTGGTTTTAATTCAATAGTAAGATCCAATTCTCTTACCGGGGGTAATCCAAGTAGTTCTTTTGGAAATACATCTGGAAATTCGGCTAACACCGGATATTGTCCTAGGGATGGCCCTTTTCCTTGGCTTACTTCTTGAATTACATAAGCCCGGCAACCTTTCCTTAAACAACGCTTCATCTGCATTGCTGAAATGTAGCATAAAGAGATTTCCCTCTTGATTCCTTGAATTTGGATTGCTTCTCCTTCATCATTTATGCCTAGAATCCTTTTTCCATAACAGTCTACCCAAGCTTGGTGAGCTTCTAGCCAATCCATACCTATGATAAAATCATATGTTCCTAATGCTGTGACATAAACTTTCAGTTTCGTCAAACAAACCCCTAGGTCAATTTTGCATTGATCCACACTCAAGCCCACGGTTTGGAGTTTCTCCTGAGGCCATTTCCACTTGATGGAAATCATTTTGTCTACGAGTTGCCAACCCACATTTGTTTAATGCATATGATGAAATGAAACTATCTGTGGCACCAGTATCAAATAAGATTTTGAGTCTTATACCATTGATAGTACCTGAAGATTCCACTACAGTGGATTGATGTGCTGCTTGGTCGTGGTCGACCACTGCATGAATTCTATGATTACCTCGGTTGTCTGATATCGGTTCCTTTCCAGTCCTATGCAATATATTTAATGAAGCTTCGGGGCAGTCCCGTTGAAAGTGCGGCCCCCCACATCCCCAACAATTTAGTGGTGCTGATCCTCTTGAGTCAGGGCGTGAATTCCTAGAGAACGAGCTTCGTCCTCTCGTGTTGATTCCTCTCGAATTTCTTCCTCCACTAACGGTCCTTCGAGATGCCCCGGGACTAGTGTTTGATGATCCCGCGGCTATAGTGTTTACTGCCATGGGAGCTCTCGTCCCTATATTTCTTGGGGTAAACCTGTTACCGTAAGGTGGCCTCGAGCTACCTCCTCTAAAGAAGTTCCGGGGAGTCTCTCCTGGAAATCCTGATTGGACAGGCCCTAATGGCCCCATATCCTTTTTGATCCCTAGGTGCTCTTCTGCATAACGACCACATTCGACTGCCTCGGCTACTGATGATGGCTTCCACATGCTTACCAAGCCTCTGTCGAGATTAACCCAAATGAACCGTTCAGCTCGACGTTCACAGAGTCCTAAGTAGGTGAATGTATTACCAGCTCCATAAACCTTATCCGTACTCTTCCCCGTTTTAATTCCCTGAATAACATATGAAAGGCCTTGCTTGCTGTTCGAAGAGTAGGAGGTAATACTTGCGCGACCCTTCTCAAATAGTTCCCAAGGGGCATTATCTGATGTAAGGTGTAGCTGCTTTTCCAGATTTCCCCACCAAATCAAGGCACTTTCCTTTAGTTGAAACACGACAATTTTTGTTTTTGCCGAAGACGAATATTCTCTTAACCTAAAGCATCTATTCGTTCCTTCCAACCATGCTTCAGCGCGTTCACCTGCTCGACCTCCTGAGAATTCTGGGAGTCTGATTTTCTGAAGCTCCCTAGAGATGTCTTCTTCCAATCTTCTGGGCTCAAAATTCTTTGGTTTTGCTGAACTGGTAGCCAAATGTTGAGATTCCTCCTTGGTTTTAGCCTTAGTGGATTCTTTTAATGTCTCCAATAAGGCTTCCAAGGAGTTCATTATCATAGTAAACTCTGGCGCTGGGGCGATTGATGTTGATAATGGTCTGGGTGGTGACGATGGGGACGATGATGGCGACGGTGGCGGCATTAATGGTGGTGATGCTGCCCGATCACGTCGTCGTCGCTCATATGTCTTTACCATTGTAATGGTTCCTGAACACATAATAAAATTTTATCAAAATTTTGAGGTAGACAACCGAATTTAACGCATAATTTTCTTTTGCAACTTCACATTTATAAACGAGTATAGTTTTGCTATTTTTATCCGCTAGGCGGATCTTACTGGTACCGAGGTCAAGGAGGGTGGTCTCGCGACCTCCTTGTCCTAATGCAGGGTATTCTATCCTAATATGAATAATGCAAAAGTGTATGGTTATTACAATTGTAATGCTGTTGGAGTGATGAGTGTTTAGACTTATCAATAATATATATGACGCATAGATAAATAGTCTAAAATATTTTGAACATATATACCTGAACCGTTAAGTCTAAATTACTCTTTTAAAATTTGAACATGACTTAATTTAAGAAGGGATAAACCCTTTACAAAAGAAAAAAAACAAATTATTTATGCCTAAATATATATAAAATAAAAACATAATATAATCTGATATACAACTCAATTTTTTTTACTAAGTCTCCCTTATAACACTCATTCTCTTATTAAACATTCTCAACAATATTTTAATATATATGTGTTGGAGTGGTTATCCGGCATGAATATGATGGGCTCTGCCTGCATTCACGAATAATAATCAGAAATAACTAACCTCATTCATGTCGGACTCTGCCCACATTCAGAAATAACTAACCTCGCCACTGATTTGATAATTAAATTATAATAAAATTTCATACTTTCAAAGAAAACATCTCCAATCAAACTCGAAATTTTGATAGTTAAATTATAATAAAATTTCATACTATTAAAGAAAACATCTCCAATCGAACTCGAAATTTTGATAATTAAATTATAATAAAATTTCATACTATTAAAGAAAACATCTCCAATCAAACTCGAAATTTTGATAATTAAATTATAATAAAATTTCATACTATTAAAGAAAACATCTCCAATCAAACTCGAAATTCCGCATTAGTGATGTTAACGCCACATTGATAATATATATATATTAATGATAACGTCTTTGCATAATTGTGTAGAAGTGGGTGAAATGAACATTTCAACGCCCACTAACATTGCCACCCGTCCTTTGACAAATATTTACCACGTTTCTAAATTTTGAGTATCATCTTTTTTTTTTTAGAATATCATATGTTGAGAGCTCAAGTTTGACCAGAAACATAAATGAATTTACAAACCAATAAAAAAATGATAAAGCTATAAAATTTTCAAGTGCGTGCACGTCTACTTCTCATATTGCCATAAATTTACGCAATGTAATATATTTTATATTTAGACCTTAATGCTAGTATGATTTTATGTACATTTCTTGAACTGTATAACAATTAACGCTGTCCACGGAGGTATCATGTGGGCTCTGCCCACACAGGTTCGAATCCTGCCATATATGGTTACCTTAGAATCTGCAGGGGCTAACTTTATATATATATATATATATATATGTGTGTGTGTGTGTGTGTGTGTGCTTTTATTCCTAGGCATTAATAAACTATTATACATGAACCACTCTTTTATCACATACTAATAATCTATGCCATATATGTGTAACTTCTATTGCATATAGAGTTCAGGCATTGGATTGCTAACGCTCATATATCACGATGGTTGATATCGATATAAATTAAAATATGGATTCTTATTGATACTTGCCCACGGAGTATGCATGACGCGTGGATAAACTGCAAAACTCAGGCCATATCCTAACACGCAGCTGATTAACTGAGCGGGTGTCAAGTATAGATCCTTTGAACTTATGCGCAGTGATGACAGGTTGCACGAAATGGAGGTTTCAAGTTCACTCCACATCACCGCCCGATCTCGCATTTCTCTGTTACTTATCATCTTTCAGGTTGGAAACGTTGCCAAAACTGAGCCACATTCCTCCAAGCTTCATCTTGGGTCAAGAATCAGAGGTGGAAGTCAATTTTCTACTGCCAAAAGGGCGGTATATCTGGCTATGGCCGAGGGTCGAAGTTCTTTCCAAATAGGAACGAGTTTGCTACAGAAATTAAGGGAATCGAGCTGCCCCCTTTCTCTGGCCGTCACCATTCCAAAGAAGAGGGTGACAGTAGCTGTAAAGAGCCATAATCTCCCTATACAAGCCCGTATTAAATACACAGCTAGAATGTGCTGATGATTATCCCTCTAATCTATTGAAGATTTCGTGGGGGTTTATATGAAAATACTATGAATAGATGTTTGATTGGGTTTTGCATCTTCTCCACTTCAGAATTTCTCTCGCATGGTCCTGACTCCTCAGAAGCAGTAGACAATATGATAAATTGTAGATGCCAGATTTTTAATCTTTGTCAAACAATTTGTGTACCTGTTCAAGCTGATTTCCTAGTGATAGAAATCCAAGAATTTTACGATATAGGGTCAAAACATGTTTTAGTCCTTTGTATTTATCTGTAAAAAGGGAATTCTCTCACAAAAATTGCACGAGAGAAAGATGGAATTATGAAGGTATGTTGTTTCATCCAAGAACTAAATATCTTGATACTCTAAACCATCAATATTTCCCAATTTATTTCTTAGTACTGTCTCTATTCTCTTAGCTTAAAACACTGAATTCTCTTCTTATTTTTCAAACACAGTCTCACATTTATTTGGATGCCTTGTGAGACTTATGAAGCCTCAAGTTCCAGCATTCATAGTAGCTCAACCTGAAGAATCAATGGAAGCTCTAAAAGATACAGCATCCCAGTTATCGATTCCTCTCCATGTAGCATTGCCATGGGAGACTATAATGCTTGGAAGTATGAAGCTAGGCTTGGCTGGTGATCATCAATATATTAATGCAAGCCTAGCAATTGCCCTCTGTCATTCTTGGCTCAGGAGAACTGGACATTCAGAAGATTTTAATCTGACAGAGAGTGTTTGTTCGTGTGTCCTTTTTGGAAATATTGATTGTTATTTTTATGAATTTCTGGTTTATTGCAAGGTTTGAAATGAAAGGGCTCTAACTGACATGAGGCATGATGTTCATGCTCCAGGCAAATGAAGAAGGTTACTTGCCAGAGGCCTTCAAAGAAGGGCTTTCAATGGCCAATATTCTAGGTCGTGCACAGGTTATTCCTGATTCATACACGATGCACAATGAACACTGCAATATGAAAGAAGATGGAGATGCTGATTCTGGTCGGTTGGTTTTCTATTTGGATGGAGCACGCAGTCCAGAAAGCATGGAAGTGTGTGTAAAGTAGTTTTCACATGCAATAAAAAAAAAAAGAGGCACTCATTTCTAAAGACTAGAGGTGTGATCAGACTAGAGGTGTGATCAGGGAGACCAAAACTGACTCCAGTAGACTATTGGAAAAAATTTTCCACTAGCATCAGAGTACTGGAAATTTGAAAATGAAAAATGGAGAATGAGTTCTGTAAGATTTATTACTGGCTTATTTCAATAAATTTAAATCCTTAACAACTTAACAGGTCCGAAAGTTTGAACCAGCTTTGATACCATGTGTAATAGACGGTTAATTGATGTAAAGCAAACAATATGCAGAATTTGTAAGGGATTTCGAGACCTACCTGAACTGCTGACTGTTGAACTGCTGTCTGCTCCTGTTCTCCTGTTGAAGCTAATCCGATTACTGGGAAACCAATTCCTCCCAGCCAATCCAGCAAGCTTCTCACTGAAGCTCACTGCCCCCGTGCCCAGAACCTCAGATCAATGTAAGCTCCTGATTCCTCGTTCTCCGTTCCCTGCGTCCCCCTTCTCAGCCCTATCTCGGTCATTTTATAATCCTCTAAGCGGTGGCAGCCCTGTACACCCATGACTCCACCGCTTACTCTCGCGGTGACAGGCTTCCTCCAGTGGTGAGTCATCTTCTGGTCTAGATGGTTCGGCCTTGCTTACGGTTTAATCCTTTATGCGATGGTTAATATAACGGTGGAGGTAGTTGTAAAGTTTGGTTATCATACATATACTTTAACGCTATAACCATATGACTATCATTTAACATTATAAAGTTTGTTTATCACATATATATTATCACTATAACCTTATGATTATCATATATATGTTTTAACACTATAAAGTTTGTTTATTAAAGTGTACTTTATCATATATTTACATTGTTTAATTTATTTTTGTTCCTAAATATATAAAGTTTATTTATGTTTGATTTCTTTTAATATAAACTTCAGAAATTAATTAATATTTGATATTAATACTTAATTTTCATTCAATTTTATAAATATCATTTCATTCATTCATTTATATATATATATATATATATAAGGATGGGTCGTTACACTGTAGTTGGAGTTTCCTTCTAGCTTGTTTTCAGACTTCATTGTCAAGTCTTCTTTTCTTGATAAAGATAGTAGACCTTCCTCTTATATGATCATTTCCTTTGACCCTTTCAGTAGATCTTCAGGCTGCCTTTGTCTTCCTTCTTCACCTTAGCTCTGATACCATGTTAGAAAATCAAAAAGGCAGAAAGATTTTTCTTATGTTGATAATTACTCGTGTTATTCTTGTATTCTTATTATCTTCTTTATGTTTTTCTTTTATCTTTTTTCATCAAGCAATCATCAAATCGAAACATGAAGATCAATGACACCAGATGTAGACACTCAGCCAGGCTAAAACCCCTCTCTAGGGGAAAACCCATTCAAACTCTTCCACTAATCAAATTGAGATAGACCAAGACCTTAGACCCGACCAAAAGACCTTCCTCCTCCACTAAGTCAGCCTTCCAAGATGATTCAACAACCTTCAATAGTCTCTTCTTGTCCAACAGCTACATCCCAACAACAACCTAGAATTTCGGCACCCAGCAACTCTATAATTTCGGCCCAGCTACTCTAGAATTTTGACCCATCTACATACTGACCCATCTACATACTGCAATTTCAGCCCTTCCAGCAACCCAACAATTTCGCACATGTGAGACAAAGAAAGAGAAAATTCGACTTCTTATGCTTGACAAAGACTTCCTTCTCCTTCGCTAAGGATTCCTTCCTCTTCGTTGAATTTCACACCCTTTTTTGTCTCCAGCAATTGCAGATCAAACATTTTTTTTGGATGTGCTCCAAATGAGGTCGAGTTGTTGCCTTTATATAGTGAATCTATGAGGTTGAATTCACTTAATGAAGCTGACTTGTCCTTCTTGAGGCTGACTTGGTGGAGGAGACCTAAAAGACCTATTTTACATTAAAATAAATTTCTTCTTTAATAGATAAAGCCTAAGAAGGATCTTTTACATATTGACAAGGACAAGGACTCTTGACTTAAACCCTAGAAGCCTACAATGAAGGATTTGACCTAAAAACATTAACCCAAGCATGAAACCCATGCTTTAATAAGTCAATTTATTTTATAATAAAATTTATTTTTCTTTCTTTTGACAAATACATTACATCATGACTCAAATACAATTATGAAGACCAACACTAGTTACATTTTTCAACATATCTAATCCTCTACCATTCTCTCTCCAAGGCCTGCACTTAGACTTACGGCGGTTAGTCCTGGTCAAGTGCTTGACACATGAAGCAAAGAATGCATATGTGATGTCCAAAATCACTCCCTCTCAACCTAGAGAGTATATCCCTATTCACCTTTTAACTTGAGAATAGATCCTTGCTCCTATTCAAGGAGACTCCTTCACTCCTTCTCAAATATAGAGGATATTCTTGATATCCTTGCTCCTATTCAAGGAGACTCCTTCACTCCTTCTCAAATATAGAGGATATTCTTGATTTCCTTTCTAATTGGGAAGTCATATCCACAATCTTTCTAGCTTGTTTGCCAATACTTCATAGCAGCCAGGCTCCCTCTTTTCTCTGCATCTCATCGTATCGAGCCTGCGTCCTTTTGAGGTATCATGGAGCCATCTTCTTCAATCTTGTGACAAGTTCCAAGTCATTAATTTTGCACATCACTTTAAACTTGTCAATTTCAATGAAGCCGTTATATTGAGCCTTCCTAAGTTTCTAGTTGATCATAGCTTCCTCAAGAAAGTGATCTCCCTTAACCTTCAGGTTATCCTCTCGTATTGCTACCTTTCAATCCAAGATGAGAGCATCTTGACTTCACAGTTGTCAGGTACTAGATATTGAGCTTTCCTCAACAGTCTTCATACATTCCATACAGTTGAACTTGCCTCCACCGTTATCCTGCAACATTCTTCCAAGTAGCACAATAATATGTTAATCAGATAACCAACAATAAAATATCAAACTTACCTCATCATGAAAACTTTCTCATCATCAACATCCTTATGATCCATCTCCACTTGAATCTTTCTTTATGCATCAGAGTGCCCAAGGATCGAACTTGATTACCAAGTTACTATTTGCTTCCCGAGATTTTACTTGATGTTGATCATTACTAAATATATTCTAGTGAGAAAGTCTTAGCATTCTATTCATTCTAGAGTAAGTCATATTCATCTACTTAGGCATCATATAATCAAATGAAAGATTCACTATGCATGTGACCAACCTTTCTTCCAGGATTATATGAATCCTACCTAAAGGTTACTTTTTAACATGCATTTCTAATCTTTCACACAATCATCTACCTATATGTATTTCACAATGAACTTGCAAATTCACCAACAATATTCCTTCATCCTTTTCAGAGTATAGTTTCCATACAATATGGAATATGTCCTAATCTTTTCATAATGATTCTTCCAAGAGCCTTCCAATGATGATGAATCTTATAGGATCATGATGATCCACCATAGCAAAATGACTTCCTCTAACATAATGTTAATATATGGATGAATACTTATGCAAAATGGTCCCCAAGCTTTTCATTCTTAAAATACTAGATGATTTCAAGCAATTCAAACAAGTAGACTTAAATATGCTACTATCACATGCTTCTATCTATGATGCCATACGAAATCAAGATTCCATAATAATACATGCTTACTCCTTTGATGACCTTGTTAGCATCATTTTCTTCAGAGTCCTTACAGTTTCCTCCTTCCACATGCTTATCAAGCAAAAAGGATTGCTTTTCTTATCCATCCTTCTCATTTTGCTTCCTTTGTTATGTACTTGCAACATTTACCGACAAGTACGACCAAGAAAAATACATGTACAAGAGCATGATAATGACCTAGGGTTTCATGGTTGTCATAGAAGGTATTTTCCTATGATTATTAGACACAAACCCTAAACTCCTTTGATATTTCGCATAGAAACATCAGCCCTAGGGTTTTGATGTCATTCTAGATTTTAATTCCACCCTCACTCAAGGTTACCATATACCCTAGATTGTATACAAACCCTAAATTCAAGAGTTATGGTTTCTATGAGGGAACAAACATATTAGGGTTAGGGTTTACCAAGGTTTTCTAATCCAATTCAATCTAGGGTTTACAATCCTAGATACCCATAAACCTTTAATGAAGTGAGATCTACATACCCTAGAATCAAAACATGTAGCAAAACCCTAATACTTTATGCAGACCCTTTAGCAAAAACTTATAGATGAGCATCTAGAAATCATACATACCTTATAGACAAGGATTGCATACCTTTGTCTTCCAAGATCACTATAAGCAGCAGCAAAGCCTTCTTCTAGATCTCAAAAGCTTTGACCTACAATCTTTAAGAGCCATCATGCTTGATGCTTCCACTAAAGCCAAAGTTTGCCTTCCAATGATCTTTAGAATGCCAAATAAGAACATTCTTTCCATGAGACAAGCTACTTCTTTTGGTAAGGGTATCCCATCGCTGGTTACAGGTTCTCAAATCAGAGTTCTATTGTTGCTTCAAGCTTCAAACAATGCAAGAACTTCTCCTTATTTTGTTGCCTTCACCAATAGGTCTAATACTTATTTCTAATATATAAATCTAGATACTACTGAAGCTTTTCTTAAGACTTTTGCCCTCCATTTAGCGCTTCTCACAATCACTGTTAGGCTTGAAATGCCTCTTCAATCTGCGGTCTTACAATTTGCCTTACTTCGCTTGATTGTAGGGCTATTTCTTAGCTTTAGATTCCACAAGAAATGAGGTTAAAGCTTCTCTCAATGTTTCTGCCATGTGGTTAGGGTTTGCAAAGATCTCACAACCAGACCTAAAAATATCTTCCACAATTGTGGTCCTTTTCTTTTCATTTAGGGGACTTCTTCATTGGCTTAATAGTTCTAATCTGAACTTGTTTAAGGCCTTTCAACCCCTTCCAAACACTTCACTACAGAACCTACAATTTTTCTGTAATCTTTATAATAAGTGTGACCTGATCTTGCCACCAAATCTTACAAAGACTGCCCAAAAATATAAATCTTCTGCGATGTATAGGCTAGCCCTTCAAATGGCTCTTGATGCCATGGGATGGATCTGAAACCATCGAATCAAATTACAATAATTTAATCTTGCCTTTGATTCCATGTTCAGCGTTTTGCTCTTCCTTGGTCTTCTATTAGAACAATTCGGCCTTGTAGATAATCCATTCTTTTTGGCTTCTTGGAGCAATGTAGAACCCTTCCAGTGAACTTCCAGTTGACTATACTCTTGTCCTTAGCTCTGATACCATGTTGGAAAATCAATTAGGGCACCATATTAATTCATCTTTTCCTTACTTGATAGTTATTTGTGATTTATATTCTTCTTCTTGTTTATTATGCTTATGTTCTTATCATCAAATAAACGCCAGAACAGGAAGACCACAATCATACACAATGAACACATGATATAGGCTAGCTAGGGTGAAACCCCTCCATGGGAAAAACCCAAAAAGAACTTCTCTTCTTATAGAATCAACTTCAAAGGAGAATGACTTACTTAATGCAGTTGAATCCCAAAATGACATCTAATATAATGCACTACGTAAACCCCCTAATACTTAAATTCAAAAAGAGTGAAGGGATCTCTACTTGAATGGTTCATGAGGCACAATAGTTGCTAAGGTTTTGCAAATTGGGTAGCAAGCTAAGTGGGCTTGATTGTGGGAAAACTCCACAGTTAAGCGTGCTTGAGCCAGAGGAGATCTAGGATGCGTGACCTCCCGAGAAAGTCCTGGTTATAAGGGGCAAGCCCCGGAAGTGATGATTAACACTATGTGATTCATTTCACTAGTTTCAATCCAACTTCTTCACCCTTGTGAGCATCACCCGATGCAATGGGTGCTAAGTGAACTATTCAAAAATCATGAGCAATTAGTCAGTTACGACTACCTCTCATGGAAATGGTCATGCCTGAATGACTTACTTAACACAGTTGAATCCCAAAATGACATCTAATATAATGCACTGCATAAACCACCTAACACTTAAATTCAAAGGAGACTTCCAAGACCAAACCCTAGACCCAAGCTCTCCAAGGGTGGCAAAGCAATATTTCTCCAAGATGAAGGCTCTTATAGCCTTTCGTCCTTGCCAAAGCAACCGACAACATCTCTTGTAGTTTCGAACATGAGGTAACCCTAGAAATCCTAGGGTACTCGCACGTGTGGCCAATAGATGGCAAGATTTCAGACCTTCGGTTAATTCTGGAGTCTCCTCCTTCTTTGCTAGCCTTCCTTTGTCTTCTATGACCCTCACATTCCTTCTTCAATTGCAGATCGAACCAAGAATGTGCTTGATTGATTGTGTCGCAAATGAGGTCAAATCCTTCCTTTATATAGCCTTTCTTGGGGATTAAATATCTCTCACAAGGATGACTTCATGTGGGTTGGCCGACTTGGTTCTTAGGAGCCTTCTAGACATTTCCATATATAGAAATAATTTTTCTTTTAATGATACAAATGCCCAAAAGGGTCTTTTATGATAACAACGACTCTTTCACTCATGATAAACCTAGGAGACCTGCTGACAAATAACTTGAGCATGAAACCCATGCTCCAAAAATAATTTTCTTTTATTCTTTACATCATTTTCTTTCTCCAAATAATATTTACATCATTACAAGAGTCAAATGACAATTATGAAGGCTGAAATTAGGTACATTCTTCAACACATCTATCCTTATCGTTATAGCTCTCAACATCTTTGTAATATCCTCATCCCTTTTAGCTTCCTAACCCAATTCACATTCATTCCCCCACATACCAAACTTCCCTCTTTCCTCTAACTCACTTTACAAATTTGTACAATGTCTACCTAGTCCTAATGTTGGAGCTGCCTCTCACCCTCGCCAACTCTACCCAATGATCTCCTTGGCTAAAGCTACCCTCACCATAATTTCTTCCTTCTTTGATACCAACTAATGCAAACAAATGTTGCATGGTCAAAATGGACAAAAGTAAACAAAAGCAAGCACAAGTATGGAACAACAACATAGTGAAAGCATAAACGAATGAAACAAACATAAATCTCAATCTTGATTATTAACTCCATGAAAAATTACAAAGTTATCATCCCCATTACATGAATAGTGCATGGATCAAATCAAAACCATGTACATTCATAACAAAAATTAGCATGCAAACTCCATCTTCTCTACCCTTACTACACTTCGCATTAGGGAATTTTTGAGGTAAAAAATGAACCTCAAAACAAAAAAAGTATTGTAAGTACTGTCAAAATAACTCAAAACCAAAAAAAACAAAAAGTACTATCAAAATTAACATTTAAAAAACCAATAAGATTCAAGATAATGATGGCAACCATGAGGATAAATATTTTTGGAGGGAAAGGAAGAAAACTACCTTTTTTAGTCATATTTTCAACTTATTTCCTCATAGATTTGCTCAAATTTCATGTGTGGGCACTCACTTGATGTGAAATTAAATTGGGCATCTAAGTTTATCTTGTTGTGGATATATCAAATGTATGCAAAGTGGGTACTCATTGGATGCAGAATTTAATTCCACATCCAACAACTTCCTACACTTGAAATTTGAGTAAACCTATAAGAAGACAAACTAAAAATATGACCAAAAAAAGAGTAGTTTTCTTTCTTTGCCTTTGAAAATTCATAACTCTTATTTTATTATTTTAACTATTATTTCATTATTTTCCTTAGGAGGCCCATTTTAGACCTAAAATCTCCCCTAATGATTCAATCATTGATCTCCTTCAACTTCAAACTTTAGTATCATAATGACAATTTTCTTGCCATTTTACATAGGCCCGCAACATTCTCTTATATGTTCACAATGAAAGACTAGAAAACACATGTAGAAACATACAACCAAGATCTATCTTATCTAAACTCCTAAGGAAACCATCAAACCAAAAAATTAAATATATGAAAATAAGAGAGGACAAGAGAATTTACATGGTAAAACCCCGAGGTGGGGAAACATCCATAGAAGCAAGGTCTTTTATTCTTCATATAACTCTCCCAATTACAATAGCGAGAGCAGACACCAATATGGAGTTCAAATGGGATCCATATAACCCTCCAACATGCACTATTGTGCCTCATTCACCTCTATTAGACAAGTTAGGGGGAAAGGAAAACATATCCCATGATGAATGTGCGATAAGCTCACTTTATAAATTAGTGAGTTAATGAAGAATAATATGCCCGATAGTCTAATAATGCCTCATTGTGTATAGAAAATGCCTCGTAATAATGATGGGTTATACAACAACAAATGCAATGTTGCGATAATCGCAATTGGGATTAAATCAGCAAGGGTCTGAAAAGATAAAAAAATCGAGATAAAATCGGTAAAAATCAGCGAAATTAAAAAAAAAAAAAAAAAAAAAAAAACAAAACAAAAAACAAAAAAATTAACCAAAAAAAAATTTAATTACGATTTTTTCCCAAAAAATCGCAATTAAATCACGATTTTTTCAAAATGAAAAAATCACCGATTTAATCGGCCGATTTAATCATTTCAAGGAAAAAATCGCGATTTTTGCAACACTGAATAAATGTTGCCAATAAAAAAACATTACACATTCTTATACACAAGTTTGCAAACTCTTCTCTAAATCCCATAGTTGTTGAATAATGATCATAATCTCTAGAAATGGACTTGAATTTCCTTCACCTAATTAGAACCAACCTCCTATCTATCCACCTATCCTTTTGGACCCTTCTAAATTCACCTCAAACATCTTTAGGCAATGGCCCCATTTCCATATATCCAGGTTATATAATTAACTGTGTCAGCAACAAATTTGGAAACCATATTTCTATCCGCATTTCCATTACATGTAGTGAGAAGCAACTATAGTCAGCCATCTCTCTATATATGATGTGGAAAAAGTAAATCTAACAAACAGTGAGGACTTTAATGTCAAGTGATCTCCGAGTGAAAAATATACAAGACATGCTGAAATGGAAATATTTTTGTGTGATGCAAGATTTCTAGCTACCTAGAGATGCTCCTAGGTCATTTTATTTGCACCCTTTCCACGCTCCCATCTCCTCTTGACACCAAGTCAAACTTGTTCACTACCTTTCCCTTAGCTAATGCATCTGCGAAGTGAAACCATTTTAGTTATGTCCTTGTACTTCAAGCATATCTAATCTAACTCCACAAAATGTCTAACATGGTGAAACTATATGTTAACATATTTTGACCTAACTTAAAGCACGAGATTCTTTACAATGGCCATTGCATTTTGATTGTCATGATATATCACTTTTAAATCAATCCTTATCAACATAATCTCCCAAAGCAATCTCGAGCCACATTGCTTTCAAGGCAATGTACATAATCTCAACACTTGTATTTAAAAAAGCAACTAATTGTTGTCCTCTGCAATAACATAATTGTTCCTATATGGTAAATAAAGATATAGGTCGTCATCCTCTTCTTCTCATTGACATCTAGCAGGCCTTGGAGGGGGAAACCCTACAAGACTACGGCTAGACTAAGTGCTAACAATGGGACAATGGCCTACTGTCACCACAACCAAGGTCACCTGCTCTTTACAAACTTTCATTGATGGGAGGAGTCCCAAAAGGAAGGAGATCAATTAGAATAGATATGCCAGGTATAGGGCATGAAGTGATCAAGCTAGAGCCCATTGGAAAGAGAGACTCAATAAAGGTACAAGGATTTAAGGAAGCAAATCGCTCTCTAAGAAAAACCCTAGAAAAAAAGGCACAAGAGCTAGGGTTTCGAGTTTTTTCAATGGTTATAGGTATTCACAAGATCAAGGCTTGAGAGAAAAGGCTTCTTGCGATTTCTTTCAACAAGTACTAAGCTCATACAGCCTTCAAGGAAGTCCTCAAGTTGAGGGAGAAGAACCTAGGGTTTCCCTCTTGGAGCAACACCTAGGGAAAGAAATTTTATGGATGAAACTCGAGTGGATACCTACCAAACTTGGAGCATTGGTAGCCTATACCCTAAGCTTGATGTTTAGGCTCTTGAATTCCCAAAAAATATCCTCCTTAAAATTTTGCTGCAAGCCCTAGATTTTCACCCTAGCCTTAAAAGGACCAAATTTTAAGAGGAAAAATTATGGATGAAATGTAGAGATGACCAGCAAGGACTTGGATTAGAGCCTTGTCCTTTGGGCATATGGAGTCTTAGGTTGTTCAAGATGAGCTAAATCGTCTCTAAGGAGGCTTAAAAATGACGCCCTAGGTACCACATTTAAGCATTTACCCACTTCAAAGATATGGAATTTCATGGAGAGTCCAAGAATTTCCTCCACTAGGAATATTCATTATATGTCATACATTGAATAAAATATGCAATATTCAACTAGAAATCCTTCCAAAATTAATTTTCAATAATTAGGACTCAATTAGCACATTCTAGAAGCACCAATTCCATACATTAAACAAATTCAAGAGAAAAAAACCATCAACATTAAGCACTTATAAGATGACATGCAATATATCCATCCAAGATCCAAGAAATAGCTCCAAAGAAGAAATGTGAATTAGCTCCAAATGTCAAAATGCATTCCAAAAGATTCTCCAATAGCCAAAGAAACAAGTGAGAGTTCTTCTCAAGAGTTCCAATCCAAGTGTGATGATGATGAGAAGCTCAAATGAGCTCTCATATATTTATACATTATCTATCAAGTTTAATTTAGCCTAGAAACCCCTTGTCAGTTGTCAAATGGAGGAAAAAACTAATTGTGGTTACAAGCCAACCACATAGCCAATGAAAAATCATAAAGATAAACCCACAAGAGGGTTGAAATGCTCACATCATAACTATGTGGGCCTTCTTGAGGCATGCGTTGAGCTCTCTTTGTGCCAAAGTGACAAGAGGGCTCCATAAATCATCTACCAGGGTTTAGCCCCTAAACATCCATGCAAATCATCAAATGGACCCCAATTTTGTGTTTGGGGCACAAAATGGGTCTCATGGGTCTCCTGGTGGTAAAATAGCCCGAATTTGCTCCAACGTTGAGGGATTGGAGAATGGTGCTAGCCCTCCCATGTCTCAAAGGCTAAGACAACCCTCATCTGGGCCTCAGATCAACTGCCAAACCACATGTACATTGCTAAGTTGGCTGGTGGTATGTTGGTCCAAGTGCGTCATCTCATGAATAATATGGGGCAAAGTGCAAATTGTTGTGGTGTTGTAGGTTCCCATGGAATGAAGTAATGACGCTCTGCAAATACAGGAGTCCCATGGCTCTCAACGCTTCACCCAGAGTGTGTCATCTCTAGTGGACTTAGGCCCTAATTAAGTTGCCCAATCTATGATGAAGCCACTTGCAAGTCACATATAATGTCCAGTGCCACATCCTCACCATCAGGTACAATAATTCATTAATGCATCTAAGTGAACCAAGCTTGTCAAACAAGGGCATATTGAGACTTCCTATAGGGATCCTCTTCCAAATTTGGGGCTTTAATCTCAAAGTAGTGTTGCCTCCCTAGATAGGAGTGGTTGATAAACAACCCTACTAGGTGTTCCCAGAGCCTAAGGGGAGAGACAAGTCCCTGGTACACCCTTCAATTAATAGTTAGCATGTGAATGATGATGAAATGGATGGGAAAATAGGGGTCTCAAGGCTAGATGCCATGGGTACAAGGATAGCGATGATGAGAAATATCCACATATTGGATATATAGATGTAGGAGGGAGAAATCATGGATACATGAGTTACCCTAGCCTTTGTTTTTCCACCTCTCTATATTTTCTTTTTGCCTTTTCTTGATTTTTCTTTAGTATTACTGCTCGGGGCTTCAAGAAATGAGAGCATGTAGTGAATGATATAAAACAGTTATTACCCCCTTAAGTTGGGGCATTTTATCACCCACCAAGGGATGGGACGTGCATGGGTTCCTTTAATGATGTGAGGGGCACTTATGGGCCCTAGGAACCAGAGTGATGGCCATGATAAGGGGTAGAGCTCATGTTTGGCTTTTGCCCACATGCTATGTTAAATGTCCCAACCATCTTTTGCATTTTTATAATATTCTTTTTTTCTTTTGTTTCTTGCTTGTGGCCATGATATGCTTTTAACTTTCTTTTAGCTGCATCAACCTCCGGGGCAACATTTCCAGGCCTGGTCCAAATATGTGGACAAGGAGCGGGGGGGTGACAATGCCTTGTGAGCCCAATGGTCACGTGGACCCAGAGAAGGAAAATGATGAAACAAGGTTTGTAATGTGCGGAGGGGAGTGAAAAATGTGGAATAGGAAAACAAGACCACACTACCAAAATCGAGGTTTCCCAAGTAGTGCCCTTCCAAAATCAGAGGCCAATAGGGGAGATTCCACAGGACTAAGATTGAAGATTAACCCCCCATTTAAGGTAAGGGAACAAAACCACAGTCAAATCCCTTCCTTCTTCCAAGTCACCCAATAATCCATGGCTAAAATTCCCAATGAAAGACAAGCATAAGCACCTGATTGTACAATCAAAAACATACCTTTTGGGTTGGATTTCCCACCTTCTAACATATGCTCTCAACAGATGGGTGAGGAAACATATAACTGATGCAGGGAGTAGAGATAAAGTGGCATATCACATCGGCTATAGTTGGCTCTCAAGGGCTGCTGGTTGCCGGCTGAAGAAGATGACTAGGAAAGAAGTTCTCCTAGGGATCCCCACTTTTGGTGGGTAACAAAGACATAGCCCAATCAACATCACTCTAGCAAACTAAGTCATTTCTTTCATCATAAAGTCTGCCACTTCCTCTATACCCAGTACCAAGGTTCTTTTTCCCTTTCAAGTACCGGAAGATCCATTTCACATCAAACAAATGATGCAGGCGCAACCAATGACAACAATGTCAATGTTTTAGCACCATGCACTCTTTGGCATACATCAGAGTCTCAGGCTGCCCATTGACAACAAACTCTAGCCATTAGCCCACCATGTCGGATGATGGCCATAAATCCCTTCACATTGACATCATAGTTAAACCTGACTTCCTATGCAGAAAATCAACTAGAAAATGGTTGCCTCAGATCTAACCTTCTGTAATGAGACAGGTTGATGTTCTATCTGAAACGTATTAGAGCTTAGGAAGAAAATTAACTTCCCCTAAAATGGGGGAGCCCCTATCGTCTCTAGCAATTCTTGCCACAAAATCTGTGACTTCTACGTGAATCTAAATATTCCTCTGAACAGCTGTTCCGCCTTGTTCTCCAATTGCTAGAGATCTATGCTGGGGACAAACTTTAAACCCCCTCCATGGACGACCAGCAAAGAGTGCAGACTAATGGGTGGGTTCTCTCATTCCCTCACTCAATCGTTGCTTCTTGCTTACCAGACTTCATAACTCTTGATCAGATGGGAAGGTTGCTGAGCTGTAGATTATATTTTGGCACAAATGAGATTAACTCAGAAACACGATCAATATCTAGTGTGTGGAATACAATGACCACTCCTTTTAGCACCAAGTGAAAACCCCTGTATGTGCTCTCTCAGTACTCTCTATGGAGTTAGTTTTACATTCTAGCACGCTAGGAATCCCCAACCTGAGGATTCGAAAGTTCAAATGTCCTATAAGTTCTCTCATAATTGATTCCAATTCAATTTAGGTGACCATAAGAGTAGAATTAAACTAAAATCCCTTATAATCCCTCCTATCTGAGATTAACAGAACAGAGTTCCGAATTAATTGTGAACGAATCACAAGAATATTTGTCATAGGGAGACGTTCACGATGAATACGGTCTAATTCCTAACCAATAGACTTCACTTCTTTAATGCTAAACGCTAGGTTGTATATTAGCACAGAAAACAATAAAGCTTTACATCAACATATTATTCTACATTCCGAAGTTAACAGCAGTATACAACAAGCCCGAAGAGACATTTCAGCTTTAAAGGAGACAGAAATTAAAGACATTGTTTCATAACATAATTTCGGCCAACAAAAATTATCTTCCCCAAAATAACCATACCTTGAGTCTATGAAAGCGAACTACATCTGGTGCTATAATGAAGACCATTCGATCGTCTGCTTCAATTTGTAATCCCTGCAAAGAAATTCTCTAATTCATTAACGACAGTCTAGTAAGTTCAAGCTTCTGAAGGAGAAACAACTCAGTAAATTACATGAATACCTCTCCAGGGAAGAAGCTGTGCTACATACCACAGAAACGGCCTCCACGGGAGCGCCTTCTTCCATGAGAGCAATATTACCGTTTATCATTAGGCCATTTTCAAGTGAAGTCCATCCTTGGTTCAAGAGAGCCGATATCATTCCACATTCAACAGCTTTGACCATCAGAGGACTGGAACCCGCGTCCTCATTAGCAGTTCTGTCCATCTCAGCCTTCAAATACTTTAACTTAATAAATTAGATACCTAGAGGTTTCGCATCCCATTAGTAAAGAGAGAAATAGAAGGAGAGTTAAGGATTTTGTTAAGGATTTTACCGCAAAACGTCTTTCCAACTCTGTCACTGCTTTCTTGACAGCTTTGCTTTGTCCCTTCTGTTATAATAATAAGATAGAAGCGTAACTTACCGATTTGACTACGCACTGCTACGATAGGTTAATGCAATTGTTTTGTTACTGTAATTATTTTAATGTAAGCAAATTATAACTGCATGTACCTGATATATCAGATGAATCTTGAAACCATTAAAGGGAATGAAAATGCAAGCTACTTGAGTTTCCCGGCAAATTTTCCAGCAAATGGATTCCACGAAATTGCAGAACAAGGAATCCGATTTGTGAGAGTGATTAACTATATTCAGATCTAGTTTCTTGAAATCACTCTGAAAGGAGATTGGAGCTGTAGCTCGTAAAACTAATTTGTGCCTGAAGATATGCGTCATTTCTTCATAACGAGGAGAAGATAGATAATCTGTCGGCAAACACACACAATCTGACACAGAGAGAAATCAAATATCAGGCAGTTCTGTTTGAAACAGACCTTTAGTTTAATGATAGCTCACATCCTGAGGTAAACGTATGAGAACATTATAGTTTTTGTTCAGTCTGCCTCGCATCAAAGCAAAGTTGAAGGAAGCATAAATTTGAAGCAAAAGAACGGCTATTAGCTAATAATAGAAGCAAATGCAAAATATCCCTCAAAATTTATGTATTGAATGTATTATATAAAAGATTAGTTCGAACTGCGTACTTGACATCAATGCAGAGAACACAACAACAGCACAAAAATTTTAGATCTCAACTTACCTGAATTTCTTGTGCGACGAAAATAACAAAGAATATTTGGCTTTTAGTTCTGGACTGACCTGAATTTCCCGTCCAACCAAAATAATTAAGAATTTTTGGCTTAGATTGCCTCTGATTAGAAGAATAAAGATGTTTATCTTAAACTGCATCTAAATTAAGGGCAGTTCTGAAGCACACCTGCAATTTACAAGCAACAGCACAAAAATTTTAGCTGTGGACAAACCTGAACTTATTGTCCGTCCAAAATAACAAATAATATTTGGATTTTATCTCCGGACTGACCTGAATTTCCTGTCCGACCAAAATGACAAAGAATACTCGGCTAGGTTTGCCTCTGCTTCGAAGACTACCGATGTTTAATTTAAACTGCAACTAAATTAAAGGCGACTTAGAAGCACACCTGCAATTTACCAGATTGCTTGCGGCTTGAAGCCATGAAGGTCTAAGTATGCCGGATAGTGGCTTCTCAATACTTCGATGATAGGAGTTAAATGGGCTTCACAAATAGAGAAGAGAAACAGGGAGCAGAGAATGAGATGCAATTTCGTGGGTGGCGGATGTGAGTGTAAATGAAATGGGAGAGCAGAGACTGAGATGCAATTTCGTGGGTGGCGAATGTGGGTATAAATGAAAATGGAGGTGCATTTCACATTCTTGGAAAAATTAAATAATTAATTCATGTAATGTTGAATTAATTTTTTATTTTGTACGATGTATGCGTAAACAGTGATATTTTAAAATTTAAAAGGTGTAGATCTCTTAACACGCTATTTTAGACTTTAATCAGATGCGTAAAGAATTTAATTAGATGTGTAAATAAGAAAGAAATAAATAAATTATTTTAATGTTTATGAGGCTAAAGATAGTTTACTGGACAGATTGTTTCTTTATCTACTTGATGTATTCAACCATTTTTTTGTGAAGCTTCAAAATAAATGCTCTCAGCTTCTCGACAAACCCCTCGCTAAATAGATTATCCCAAGAGGTAGCTACAAGCATATCTGCATAACTTTCCATGTTGTCTTTGAAGGCCTCACATTCTAAAATGAAATGTTTTTATGTTTTCACTTTTCCAGAATAACTTCTAAAATGAAATGTTTTTATGTTTTCACTTTTCCAGAATAACAAAAAATGCATACTATTTCCTCACACACTTCCTTTGGCTTTTTTTAGCGCTTCCTTTCAGAACGGAGTTGATGAGAATTAGTCCTTAACTGAGCAATACGAATTTTGGCTTTCCAAGAGATATTGGCCTCTATGTATGCTTTTGGTTGATGACTATGAATGAGATTAAACACTTCAATATAATATTTTTTCTTTCTTCCTAGCTCCTTATCCCAAGTATGCTTGTGGAACTTTTCCATAACAAAATCTTTTATCTCTTTGTTGTTTATGGAACACGCGTTCAAGCGAATACCCTAACTAAACCATTTGTTATTTTGTTGCATCCAAGTTTTTTTTGTTCTTGTAAAATCTATCCTTAAAGACAACCTTAGGCCATCTACCCTCTTCCATTTGCTCAATTTTTTTTAAATACCTTATGACTTGCACCATAGCA
>APFE030656898.1:400515-413955 GCA_000404065.3 Pinus taeda
ATCACAGAAAGCCAAAAAGCAGTTTTGAGTGTTTTCCAATCTATATCGACTCCTCTCTACACCTATTTTGAAAAGCATAAAATGTTTTCCAACCCCCCAAAGTTCTTTTCTTTCTACAACCATTCTAGCGTAGATTTTTGTTGAAGTCAATTCCGAGGTATTTGTAATCCACAACTTCTTCCAAAATGTTGTCTTCAAAGTAGAACTTATGTTGGTTATGTTTTCTTTTCTTAGAGAAAACCACTACTTTCATTTTGCTAATATTGACTTGCATCCCCACACTTCTACAAAAATGCTCAAGGGATAGTAAGTGCTTTTGCGAACCAAGAGTCAATTTAGCAATCAGAATAAGGTCATTTGCATACAAAAGAAACCTTATAACAAATTTGCCCAAATAGATACCATCACCCCCTTGCGAATTTAACCACTCCTTAAGCTTGTCGATATATAAACCAAAAAGGATAAGAGACAATGGGCAACCTTGCTTGACCCCGATATCGCTTCTAATACTTTCCAAAATGCCTGTTGAAGTTCTAATTTTGACTTTCCCCTCTTCATACAACCTATGCACAACCGCACTCAAATGTTTAGGAACCCCAAGTTCCTCCATTCTGTACCAAAGCTTATCCCTAGGAACCGAGTCAAACGCTTTTCTAAAATCAACAAAGCAACAAAAGACTTCTTCCTTTTTCTCCCAAACTTTTTCAATGATGTGTCTTAAAGTTATACAATGATCAATTGTGGAATGTTTAGGTCTAAAACCTGCTTTCCCTTTAGCACGCTTATTTCTTTCTTCTGCCCACTTGCTAACTTTGTTTTCTAGCATGCTTCCAAATAGATTTGCAAACAAAGGGTTTATCATGATGGTCCTATAATTGGAGGGACTATTGATGTCACCACTCTTGAAAAGATGTATTTCCAAACTAGTTGTCCAATCTGTGGGGAGCCCTTGTTGTATGATGTTGTTGAAGATTTTTGTAATGTAAGGTGCAAGAATCTTTGAGCCTAACTTTAGATAGTTTGCTTGGAGTCCAGCAAAGTCTTTTGCTTTTCCAACACCCAACTTCTTGATACCCATCTCTACCTCTTGTATCATGAAGAGTTCAGTATCAGTGTTGACCAAGGGGGGAGGGTAAACCTTGGGAACCTGCTCATAGAGTTGTCTTGCATAATCAAACCATTTAGAAGTTGTAATATTATTTTCAATTTGTATCTTTTTCAGTTGGAGCTCATTCCAAAATAATTTGGGATTATTTTTCCCAAGGAAGATTAGCTCTTCCCTCCTTGAAACCATGAAATCGACATTTTTCTTGCTTAATAATTGCTTGTAAGCTTTGAGCTTTATGTTATCCTTGTTTGACTCTTTCCACATTCTCCTTGCCTTTTTGCATTCCTCATCAAACCAAGCATTAACTGAAAGCAATTTGTTTTAGACTTCTTAATTTTTGCTCTTTTGCACTTTACAAGTGGGCATTGAATTAAATGTGTTAATTCATGACTATTGAGGTTGTGAATTGTAATTTTATCCTTCTCAAAGAGCCTCTCTAGTGTCATTTTGAAGGTATTACAATTTTCTGGGTTCAAAAGAATTCTTCCCCGTGGGAGATTTTGTTGGATATGCTGAATTTTTGCCTCTAATTGTTTCTTTGTAATCCAAGAGAAACATAAATAAATTGGTTTGTAATATGATTTCAAACCAATCTGCCACACTTGCTCCATTGTAAGTATTGCAAGTGAAATTACCGAACTTTGCCCATCTAGTCAAGCCATTACAAATGACTAATTCAAATGCCCCACATAGAGTAAGCAATTGTTCACCAAAGAGATTTCAGCCCTTGTCCTTTGAAATTCATTCCCACTGATGATTACTTTCTTATAAAATTTAAAAGGGTTTGATAAAGTTAGAAGGTAATTTAGTTTATATTTATGGTGTTTAATTAAATATTGTATAGGTATATAATCAATGTAGATTTATTTTAATTATGAATTTAATAAATTTCTTATAGTGTAATTTTTTTTTGTTAAGTGTAAAAATTGAGGAAAGGTTTGCACTTAATGAAATTTGATTTATATAGGAGCTTGATAGATCTAGGGGTTAAAAAGGATTTAAGTTGGTTTTACTCATGCGCGATGACACAAAATTTGTTGAACGTCTAATTATTCTGATCATTTTAAATATGCTAAAGATGTCTAAGATTAATCTGGTTATTTTATTTTAAATTTGTTTGGTTACTTCACAGTGACAATGTAATAGTGTTGAATGATAGAAAATGTACATAATAAGAATGTAGTAATTATTACAAATAGTTTTCATTGTTATCGATTTCTAACTATTTTATTCTATTGTTCTTATCGTCACACCTATTAGTTTTGCTATCTTTTCATATCGATCATATGAAAAGGGTGGTTAAAATCATAGACCATTCAAATCTTTAACTCAAACTATTGTAGTAAACATCATACTTTGTCTCTCTTGCTCTCCCGTATTAATAGTAGCTTTCTCCAAAGTCAATCATTGTGACTTATGGAGCGTTCAACCCAAGTAAGTTTCAATGGTAGTTGTTTTATATTATCTCATTTGAATTCAAAATGACTAACAATGTTGAATGATAGAAAATGGGAATAATAATAATGTAGTCAATTACAAATAGTTTACAATTTCAAGAAAGAAACATTTCAAATAGTTTACAATTTCAAGAAACAAACATTTCAGGTAAGTGAACATTTTATTAAGGATGAAATTCAAGTATTTTATTTATGGTTGAATTACTTTAACATAGAAATCAATGCACATCATCAATAATTTCTTGTGCATACACTAAAAGCAATGCACACTATTAATATAATTACTTTGAAATTAATGTGCATCATACATATAGTTCTATCAAATCAAAAACCAACATCTACAATGAAATCAATGCATCTAGTGTAAACAATTAAATAGGATTATAAATCAACGCATCCAGTGCAAACAATGAAATAGGATTAGCAATCAACATCCACACTGAAATCATGCATCCAATGCAATCAATCAAATAGGATTAGGAAACAACATCTACACTAGAATCAATGCATTTATTTCAGTGAAAAACCAAAATATTCATGACTTTCTAAATCCAACTTCTTTTACCTTTTGTAAATGCATTACTTCCTCTTCCTCTATGATTAATAATGTTCAATGTATTAATAAATGTATTTGTCTATGTGTATCTCTTTCTTCTTCCCTCTCTCTTCCCCCTCCATCTTTGTGTGTATCTCCCTCCTTCGCTTCTTTAACCTCCTCCCCTCATCCCACCGCACCCCACCCCAATCATTTATGTCTATATATCCCTCCATCTCTCCTTCTGTGTCTCTCTATCTCACCCCCACAAACACACATGCTCTCTCTCTCTCTCCCCCCATATATATCTATCTCTTCCTCCCTCCTTCTCTCTATCTCTCTCTTCTTCCCTCTCTCCCCTCTTCTATATATAACTCTATCTCCCTCCAGCTCTCCTTCTTTGCCTCTCTATCTGTAATATCCCTTCCCAGGAATATTTCTCAAATACTAGCAAACCCCAACCAGAAAAACGTACAAGTGGAATAATAGCCGAAAAACTCACAGAGATGAAATAACGATAGTGCAGCAAACAACAATGTATACATGAAACATAAATAAATACTCAAGAAATGCTAAGCCATTTTATTAGACTGAGCAATAAAATGAGTACAGGAGGTGATCAAAAAGATGGCACCTTGACTTGCACAAGGCAAGTGAAGAAATACACTCAGAATAGCAAAGGAATGGCCTCACAGTGATCTACGTCCCGGCTGCTGGAAAACTGCCGTGCTACTGCTACTGCTGGAAATCGAATGAGGATTTGGGGTTATTCCCTTCCTCAGAAAAGGTTGAAACTCTGGAATCGGACTCTACTCAAGAAACCCAAAAAAACCCATAAAGCTTTTCTGGAATGGCCGACCCCCGAAAATCACCCCCTTGGGGTTCTGCGTAGTCTCTCAAGGCTTTGCACTGCCACTGAATGAAACCCTCCAGAAATCTGCATGAAACCTCTGCCAAAACCCTCCAATATGCAAGGGTTGTTCCCCTACTCAATCTCCCAGCACAAATCCTACTGCAAACCCTCAAGCCAGAACTCCTGCCAGAAAGAACTGTGTCATCCCTCTTAGTGTTGCGCAGTCCTCCAAGATGCTCAATCCTCCTGCCATAAATGCTAATGAAACTATTACCAAAATGTTGATGGAAATACCTTGCCCGAGGAGGCACTGGAAGTCCCCTGGGGCTAAGGGTGAGATCTCCGAACGGAGAGACTCAATGCACTAAACAATGTTGCAAACTAGTTAGACAGCCAGCGTGCTTTAAGTCGAAGTGACTAGCTCAAATGCACATAACCGAATGCCAAAAAGAGGAAGATCCTCTCTCATTTATAGCCTTTGTCTCTCTCAATCCCAAGGCTCACCTTTTCCAGCGTAATCCCTCTCTTGCCATGTGTTTCTTCCCTTCTGTGCTGTCCCTCCAAGTGTCTACCTAGGCTCCATTTCTACATCCCCCTTCTGGCTCCCTTGGCTCCCCTTTAAGTCACAATGTTGTGCTACTAGGAAGTGACTTTTATTCTAAAAGTGAGTCATGTCCCCTCTCTCTCACTTTTTTTTATTCATAAATAACTATAGAAGGCAAAATTAAGCAAAATCGAATATTCCAATTAGCCATGGCTAATTAGGAATATTACAGTCTCCCCCGGTGAAATGTTGCTTTTCCTCAAGCAACTGAAGTGATGGATGCTACAAGATTTTCTCACTCTCCCAAATGGCATCCTCATTCGGAAAATTCTTCCACCTAACCAAGAATTCTCGGACCGTCCTGCTCCGCAACTGTCTCTCCCTGCTATCAATAATAGCCTCTGGCTGCAACACCAAATGCTCCTCACCATCCATGGGTGGTATCTCATCTGTCACTATCACCTGCTACCCCAATGCCTTCTTCAGGCATGATACATGAAAAACGTAATGAATCTTGCTGCCTTAGGGCAGCTCCAACTCATATGCAACTTGTCCAATCCTACATATCACCCTATATGGCCCATAAAAGTGGGGCTTGAGCTTCTCAGCCCCCTTATACTTTAGTGATGACTGTCGGTATGGCTATAATCGTAGGTAGACCATGTCCCCTACCTCAAAATATCTCTCCACCCGACCCTTGTTAACATACAACTTCTATTGGTTCTGTGTTATAGCCATGTTATCCTTGAGAGCTCGGAGGATATCCTGACTCTCTTGAATCCAAATCTTGGCTCTCGGAGCCTTGCTATCACCAAACATCATGTCAACAAAAGATAAAGGATGATACCCATACAAAGCATAGAATGGTGACATACCAATGGACATGTGATGTGTAGTGTTGTAGCAGTACTCCCCTAGATGCAACCACTTCATCCATGCTCTCTGTTGCCCACTGACGTAGTTAAGCAAGTAGCCCTCCAGCCACTTGTTAACCTTCTCTGTCTGTTCGTCTGTTTGTGGGTGATAACTGGTGCTTGGTGTCAACTCCGTCCCCACTAGCTGAAAAAGCTCCTGCCAAAACCCGCCCATGAAACGGTTGTCTCTGTCACTGACGATGGTCTTAGGAAGACCATGTAGCCTGAAGACCTCTCTGAAGAATAGCTCAGCTACCTGTGTTGTTGTGTAGTGTGCGGATATGGCAAATAAATGTACGTAATTCGTTAGATGGTCAATGACGACAAAGATATAATCCTTGCCCTATACCATGGGTAACCCTGTGATGAAGTCCATCGAAATACTCTCCCATTTTCCCTCCAGAATGGGAAGAGGCTGCAATAAACCCGCGGGATGGCTCATCTCCCCCTTGTTCCTCTGGCAAACGTCGCACTCCCAGATATGTTGGAGTACATCCTCCTTGAGGCCCTTCCATGAGAACCTCTCTCTGATGGCCTTGTAGGTTTTGGTAAACCCCTGATGGCTGGCCAATGGTGAATCATGTGATGCCTGGAGTATCTTCTTCTTGAGCTGAGATCCCTCAGTCAAGAAGATCTGATCCCTGTAGTAGATTATCTCATTGACCACCCTGTACCTGTCATCCGCCACCTACCCATCCAAAACCTCACATGCAAACCTGTCCTTGGAGTACTCTACTAAGAGTCGAGCCCTCTAGTCTATGTCCAAGCTCATAAGAGATAACATGGCTGGTCTACATGAAAGAGCATCTGCTACCACATTGTTCTTACCCTTGACATACTCAATGTCAAATTCATATGCTTGGATCTTGTTGATCCACTTCTGCTCCCTCTCCTGTAGCTGCTTCTGCTCCAAAAAGAATCTGAGGCTGTTGTGATCAATCCTCACCCTAAACCTGTTACCTACTAAATATTGTCAGAGCTTGGCCAATGCATGCATGATGGCCAACATCTCCTTGACGTATATAAAATACAACCTCTCATGTGGAAGGAGCTTCCGGCTCTCATAGGCTATAGGGTGACCTCCCTGCATCAATACTGCGCCGATCCCCTCTCTTGACGCGTCACACTCCAAAACAAATGGCTACGTGAAATCTGGCAATGCAAGTACTGGGCAGCTGCTCATAACCTCCTTGAACCTGTCAAAGGCTCGTTGCGTTGTATCCGACCAACAAAAAGCCCTGTTCCTCATCAAATCTGTCAAGGGTGTAGCAAGCTGTGAAAAACTCTTGACGAACTTTCGATAGTAAGTACAAATGCCAATGAACCCCCGTAGTTCTGTCACGTTCCTCGGCTTCGGCCACTCTCTAATGGCCCTGATATTTTCCTCATGGACTCTCACTCCATCCACCCCTATGATGTGCCCCAAATACAACATCTCTTTCAACCCAAACTCACACTTGGAGAGTTTGGCATAAAACTGCTACTCCTGCAAGATACGCAGCACTGTCTCAATGTGCTCGAGATGGTCCTCCCAAGTCCTGCTGTAAATGAGAATGTCATAAAAGAATACCAACACAAACTTCCTCAAGTGACTGCAAAAGATGTGATTCATGCATGACTGAAATGTGGCAGGGGCATTGGTTAGCCCAAAGGGCATCACCAAGAACTCAAAGTGCCCATAGTGACACCTGAAGGCGGTCTTGGGAATGTCCTGCTCCCTCACGTGAATCTGATGGTACCCGGATCTCAAATCAATCTTTGAGAAGAATTATGCTCCTCTCAACTCATCTATCAACTCGTCGATCTTGGGTATGAGGTACCTGTTCTTCTGTGTCTTCTTGTTCAGGGCCCTGTAGTCAATGCACATCCTCAATGTGTCATTCTTCTTCTTCACCAACACCACGGAAGAAGCAAAAGGACTCGTGCTCGGCCGAATGTGCCCAAGAGTAAGCAACTCCTGGATAGCCCTCTCAATCTCATCCCGATAGGCCTTGGGGTGCCTATAGGGGGTGGTAATCACTGCCTGTATGCCCTGCTCAAGCTCAATGGTGTGCTCAAACCCCATGTCCGGTGGCTGTCCTGGCGGAATCTCCCCAAACACTATGGCATACTGGTCAAGGATGGACTGTATCTCCAAATGTACTGTCTGCCCTGTAGTCCCTGCCTCTGATGCATGTAGCTCTACTGCCCACTCTATGTCTGCCTTCCGGAAGACTGCCTCCATCTGATGAGCCAAAATAGTCTGAGGCGGATATGTGTGCTGACCCCATATCTTCTCATGCCTTCCTGTCTTCTCATCATCTCACTCCATCTCTAGGGTCTTCCAATTTATCGTGACCTTCCTTAGAGTGATAAGCCACTAGACACCCAGTATCACATTGGTGTCTGAAATATCGACCACGAAAAAGTGGTCAGTCAATGTGTAGGTGCCCATCGTCACTGATAGCTCTGGAACATAACGAGCACACATCATGGTCTAATCTCCTGGGACCAAAACTGAAAACCCATTAAAGTTCTCTATCTGTATACCTCTCCGCTCAACCATCTGTGCATCGATGAAGTTGTCGGTTGCCCCACTGTCAACTAAAACTAATACTCGCTGGCCACGTACTGTCCCCCGTACTTGTAGCGTCAGATACTTGGGAACTCCTCGGCCCCTTCGGTAGGTGCAAAGGATGCACCACCTGCTACTAGCAGTGGAGGTCGCAAAGGTCAGTGCATGGCATGACTATCTCCTGCCCCCACATCATCCTCATCATCCTCTTCCCCACTACTCTCGGAGAAGACCTCAATAAAATGTGCTTTGCCAGCAACACATCTATGTCCTCGAGCCCATGGCTCCTGACAAGTGAAGCACAACTACTTCTTCTTTATCTCCCTCCTGGCATCATCATCAATCTGTGCTCACCTTGGATTCCCCTTTGGAGGTGGAATCCTCACATCCTTCCCCTTAGACTAGAAAGTTTGTCTCTGGGGGTAAGGTGTCCGGGTCCTGGGTAAGACAGCCTATAAGTCCCAGGTCCTACTAATGGTGTCCTAGAGTGTGGCTGGTCTAGTGGATCGGACTAAACCCCGAAGTGGCTCTGCTAACCCCTCAACATACATATGGATCCTCCGTGTTGTGGATAGATCTAGCACCATCACTGAGACCCTCAAGAAATCTGCAATGTAGGTCTCTAGGCTCCCTGTCTGTTTGAGTCTCGTCATCTCAATAAAATTCTGCTCTGGATCCCTCCGATCAAATCGCTCCATCAATCTCCTGGTGAATTCGGCATATGTCATCATTGTGGAGTGTCCGAGTGTAACCATCCCATGAAACCACCAATCTTGAGCCTCACCATCCAAATGCAACGTTGCCACCTTGATGGCCTCTATCTCCGACATCTGGTTAAGCTAGAAATAAATGTCCAGCTTCTCCACCCAAGACTTTGCCGAACTGTTTGACGAAGCATCAAATGTAGGCAAGTGGAATCTACTCGCTGCACGGTGGGTGTTACCATCATGGTAATGTCGGTACCCTCTGTGATGGTCACGGGGTCTACTATCCCGCTGGAGCTGAACAAAGTCTCTGAATGAAAGAGCATCCCTGAACTCTTGCCCATAGGCCTGGTACTCTGCAAAATAATCACCCATATGACCAAGCTCTGCCTCTTGCTGGGCTTCGGCCCCCATGTCTACTCCTAAGAAGGTGGGCATGGTAGAGCGTGTGGGGGCATGCGAGGCCACCTGCTACACAGTATCACACTGCTCTGGCAAATGATGGGATGCACCTGATCCCTCACCAATCTGAAAAACCCGTGGGCTATCATGCTATTTGGCCTCTACTTCTGTGAATTTTTGCCCCATCACCTCAATCTGCCTCGACATATCCTGCACTAATTTCAGGAGCATATCCACAAATCTCTTCCCATCCTTGTCTGCCATCGGATCCTTCTGCTTTGCGTCCACCACAAGCTCCTCTTGTTTTGTGTCCACTACCGGAACACAATCTCCCTCTCCGTAGGTATTTTCCAACCTACGCCCAGTGTCTTTGTATCTCCTACCTCTGTAACAGATGTAGGGTTTTTCCCCAGTGTCATAGATTGCTAGCTCCACAGGCTGAGCCAGAACTATGCTCTGATACCACTGTAATATCCCTTCCCATGAATATTTCTCAGATACTAGCAAACCCCAACCAGAAAAACGTACAAGTGGTATAATAACCGGAAAAATCACAGAGATGAAATAACGATAGTGTAGCAAACAACAATGTATACATGAAACGTAAACAAATACTCAAGAAATGCTAAGCCATTTTATTATATTGAGCAATAAAATGAGTACAGGAGGTGATTAGAAAGATGGCACCTCGACTTGCACAAGGAAAGTGAAGAAAGACACTCAAAATAACAAAAGAATGGCCTCACACTAATCTGCGTCCCAGCTGCTAGAAAACTATCGTGCTGTTGTTGTTGCTAGAAATCGAATGAGGATTTGGGGTTGTTCCCTTCCTCAGAAAAGGCTGAAACTCTGCAATCGAACTCTACTCATGAAACCCAGAAAAGCCCAGAAAGCTTTCCTAGAATGGCCAACCCCCGAAAATCACCCCCTTGGGGTTCTGCGCAGTCTCTCAAGGCTTTGCGTTGCCACTGAATGAAACCCTCTAGAAATCTGTCTGAAACCTCTGCCAAAACCCTCCAATATGCAAGGGCTGATCCCCTACTCAATCTCCCAACACAAATCCTAATACAAACCCTCAAGCCAGATTTCCTGCCAGAAAGAACTGTGTCATCCCTCTCAGTGTTGCGCAGTCCTCCAAGATGCTCAATCCTCCTGCCAGAAATGTTGATGAAACTATTACCAAAATGCTGATGGAAATACCTTTCCTGAGTAGGCACTCGAAGTCCCTCGGGGCTAAGGGTGAGATCTCCGAACGGAGACACTCAATGCACTAAACAGTGTTGTAAACTAGCTAAACAACCAACATGCTTTAAGTCGAAGTGACTAGCTCAAATGCACATAACCGAATGCCAAAATGACGAAGCTCCTCTCTCCTTTATAGCCTTTGCCTCTCTCAATCCCAAGGCTCCCTTCTCCAGCGTAATCCCTCTCTTGCCATGTGTTTCTTCCCTTCTGCGCAGTCCCTCCAAGTGTCTGTGTGGGCTCCATTTCTGCGTCCCCCTTCTAGCCCCCCTTGGCTCCCCTTTAAGTCACAACGTTGTGATACTAGGACGTGACTTTTATTCTAAAAGTGAGTCATGTCCCCTTTCCCTCACTTTTTTTTTATTCATAAATAACTATAAAAGGCAAAATTAAGCAAAATAAAATATTCCAATTAGCCATGGCTAATTAGGAATATTACACTATCTCACCCCCTAAACATACTCTCTCTCTCTCTTGTCACTCCCCCTCTCTCCACCTATCTCTCTTTATGTCTTTCTTCTTCTCTCCCTCTCTCTCTCCCTCCAACTCCATCTCTCTCTACCCCCCTCTTTCCTTCTCTCTCTCAAGTCCTTTCTCTCTCTTCCTTCCTCTCTCTACCTTTTTCTCCCACGTCCCTCTATCACCCCCCCTCTCTCTCTCAATTTTTGTGTCTCCACCTCTTTCTCTTCCCATTCTCTCCCTCTATCTTTGTGTCTCCATCTCTTTCTCTTCCCATTCTCTCCCTCTATGTACAATGTTTTATGTGCATTTCATGTTATATGTCTAAACTGTGGTTAGGAGCGTTGGAAAGGGTTTGTAGGGTTTTGTAGTTAATCATTTGATCTTAAATATCTAGAGTTTTTGGGAATTGCAAAATTGAAAAGTCTTTAGGACTCTTGATGTTTAGAGTTTATGATTCATAAATTGATATAACCTTAGGAGAAAAGAAAAAAAAACGCTAAATGATTGTTTCCTCTAAAGAAGCCTTAGCTCTTGATTTTTAGGGTTGCAGATAGAATCTAGAGTATGTGGTAAAACCCTAGCAAGGGTTGAATTGAATAAACCCTAGAAAATAAAAAACCTAGGGTTGATGTTTCCGCTGGAAGTAAAAACCTTATTTAGGATTTCCAAATTGTGAAAGCAAGATAAGAAAGATGGAAGAACAAAAACAAAACAAAACTCGTGCTTGATAATGACTTCATGACAAGCATGATGGAAAGACGGAGTTGCAGGAACCTTAATTGTATTGAAGTTTCCATATTCGAGAGAACACTTTGATGATTGAAAGTTGAAGTTGAAATTTGTTGCAATATGAAGATAGAATGTGCAAAGGAATGATGACTTCAAAGGGAGTTTTGAATCTTGAAAGGACTATGGATTCAGAAGAAACATTGGATCCAGTAAGAACTATGATTTTAAAAGGAAGTTTTTATTCAAAGGGAGTAGTTCAACTCTCAAGTTTTAAGGTATGCCTTTAAATATTATCTTTAAATTATATTTAAAGACTAAAGCTTGGATAGGATTTTGACAAGCCTCTATCCTGGATGAAGTACATGTACTTCATGGACAAGCTTGGACTTGTTAAGATAAATTCTCTCAGTAAGATGGAGCATTAATAAGATTACAATAGAGGAATACATTCTCCAAATTTAGGAAGAATGGCCCAGATTATTGCTGAGGGAAGACATTCTCCTAGTTCAGGAAGAATGGTCCTTAGGCCCAATTACTTAAAAGAGTAGGTGCTTTTCTATGTTGGCCTGGTCACTTTATAAGAGTGGGTGCCTTTGTTAGGCTCAGATACTTGTTGAGTGAGCCTTTTGTCCTAGAGTGAGGCTTGTGATGGTAGGGTTTGTACAAGATAATGGAAAACCTATGATATAAGGATCCTTAAGGTTTTTGACCCTGTGGTGAGAGGATTTGAATGTCCTCTAAGGTTTGGCCAACCCTGCATAGTTGGAATATGGATGTTCCTAGAGGTTCAATCTTGGTGATGGAAAACATGTACTAGTCTGTATACCATGAGGTTAAGGCATCGACTGGATCATGGTGACTAGTTATTATACCTTAGGCTAGGTATCCTATATGATGGTACATAGGGCTGGTACTTTGATAAGTAGCCTAGATGACACTGAGATCCCTGTGAGATGTTGGGTGGTACCTTGGTAGTAGCCTATATGGTACCTAGATGCTTGTAAGATGGGTTGGTATCTTGGCAGGTAGCCTAGGTGATACATAGATCCCCGTTAGGGTTGGTATCTTAGTAGGTATCTTAGATGATACCTAAATCCCTGTTAGGATTGGTATCTTGGAAGGTAGCCAAGATGATACCTAGATCCTTGTTAGGGTTGGTATCTTAGCAGGCAGCCTAGATGATACCTAGATCGTTGTTAGAGTTGGTATATTAATAGGTAGCCTAGATGATATCTAGATCCATGTTGGGTTGATACCTTCGTAGTAGCCTAGATGTTACCTAGATCTCTTGACGGGTTGATACCTAGGCAGTGACCTAGACATTATATAGATTCTTGGAGTAGTATATGTTGGCAATAGCCTAAATGGTACCTAGATTCCTAAATAAACATATTTTTTGTATTGGTGTCTTAGCATCTAGAGTCCTATAAAAGAATGTTTGTTGGATTGACACATTGGTTGTGACTCTTCTTATGAGAATATTTTAATTTGAGAATATCCTTGTACCAGTTGTGCAATTATGAATACATCCCTAGTTAAGAGGGAGTGTCGAAAAATGTAACTATGCTCAGTCTTCATAATTGTCTATGTATTTATATCATTATATATTTATTGTAAAAAGTGAACAAAAAAGAAAAAAGAATATTATTTTCTAAGCATGGGTTTCATGCTCAAGAATTATTATTTATTTATATAAGCATGTTTTTCATGGTTCTAGGTTTTATTAAGTCAAAGAGTCAAAGTTTGATTTGGACCGATTGCAAAGAAAAAGGAAAAACAATTTTTAAATATGTATTTTGGGTAAAAATTCCCTCTAGAAATCAACAAGGCCTTGCCTGTCATGTAGGATTTGCCCAAAGGACATGTATGTTCAACCTCTCTAGACAAGTATAAATAGAGGAAAAGTTGGAGCTCATTTGGACACACACAACTTGGA
>APFE030656898.1:424541-441830 GCA_000404065.3 Pinus taeda
TAAAAGATAAAAGGGGCCAACACTTGTTTTTTCAAAATAGTTTATGAGCATAAATGAGAATGCTTCTCCACACAATTTACTATCTATACACTAAGTTTATTGCTCCATTATGGCTATCTCCTTGATTAGAGTTTCCTAAAATCATAAGAAGAATACATTTAATACAAATTTTGTTGTTCTTATTTGCATGCAAAAATAATTTCTAAAGTACCATGGTTGAAACATGAAAATGGTTGGTTGGCAACATAGACATGATATGTTTCAACACAGGATCAATAAGTTCCCACATAAGGCACAGGCGAAGAGGGAATGTAAGGGGGCAAGAGAGAAGAAATAAAAGGATTCAATTTTCAATACATTTTTATTCGAGCTTGGATAAGTTCAATCATTTAGCCCAAATTGGTCACCTTTCCTAGGAGGGTATCCAGAATTGCCTCGGTCAATCATGCCTGCAAGTGCTTCCCTTCTACCTTACCCCAATATATTGAGCATTCCCCAGTGTATTCCTTAATCAATTCATGATGGATGGGAAACAAACCAAGCCAAAGAGGGTTTTGAAAATGAAAAATGGCCTAACAACCATAAAAAAAATCACATGTTCCCACTTCTCCTACACATTCTTTTGCACAACAACAACCAATGATGAACCAACTTGTAATAGGAATCAATTCATAGAAATTCAATTAAATGACTAATTCAAATAAAGAAAAAAAATTGTTGGCATGGTACCATGTTCATAAAATTCTCAATAAACACCCACAAAATCCAAAAGAGTGGACCCAAAAGTTTGGAGAGAAACTAAGAAAGAAGTTTCTCATATATATATATGTTCTCTGGACTCTTTAGTGTTAATTTTATGTTGATATAGTTGAAGATACATATGTGCCACTCATTTATTTTTTTATTGTTAGGTTATACTTTTTATTTTGACATGTGATATGCTTTAAAGACTAATGGTTCTATTTTTTGACATGTGGAGAAACAAGGAGTTTTGTTGATATATTTGAAAAAAATCCTATGAATGTGCATGCTCATGGTTTCACGTTACTACATTATGGTGATTAAGTTATTACCTTGGGTGTTATAAGGGAAATGCAATTTTTCTACATATATGGGGTTACAAATTGTTAAAATAGTGGGATCCCTACTTAATATGGAAAATTTTAGGGGCTAATATTCGCAAGTGGGCTAATTTTCCATGATTTTTCAAAAAAAAGATTCACCAATTTCCATTTTTTTATAAAAATGCTTTGCCCAAATTTTACAATATAAAATTATTTTACCTTAAAAATTGCCAACATTATATAGTGAGTATATATAAAATCATTATAATTTTGAATAATTTTACAAATACATCAATGAAAACTTTATAGTTTGCATATTAGGGACTAGTGAGATTCGCCAATGTTTTTAAACTTCAATATAATATTCCATCCTTAAAATTTTCATTTAAAAATGTGGTTGTATTTATAAAATAATTACTCTAACGATGATGTTCCTCTTACCTATTTCTTGTATCTGTTAAGCAATTGAAAAACTAATAATTGGAATAACTAAAGGAGAGAGACACAAAAGGAAGGAAGAATCATTGAGGAAAAAAAAAAAAAAAATTCACGAGAGAGTATCTTCTAGAGAATAACACAAAAGACAAAGTAATGTTGGTTGTTTAGTTCTCTTCTCAAGAAAACCAATTATGCATTGCATTATACTAGAGGTGGCCCAAATAGACTTTAAAAACTTCGATTGTTTTTTGGCATTCAATGACTTTTGTGTAGATTATGACATCTAAAGTCATTTGAGAAATTCCATCGTCCAAGCCGAGTCCTAGAAGGGATTTGGAAAGATTATACAATTTTCAAAAAACATTTTTTTTTTTTTTTAGTAGTTACAACAAATTCATCATTTTCACTTAGTGTTACCTCTTCCTAGAGAAAAATGAGGGTCCCACCTTCTAGAAAACCTTATCATACCACTACTAGGCTTGATTAATTTTTCCTTAGCTAAATTCACTCCTCTATTTCCTTTGACATGACTCTTTAAGATAATTTTTAAGAATGATTTTGGGAAGTTAGTTAGCCCATAATATGGGGGTTGGAATTCGCTTAGCCCAACGATATATTGCTAGGATGATGACCAATCTAGCAATACAGGATTGGGATGATAACTAGTCCAGTGATATAGTACCAATAATTTGGACAAACTAGTGATAGAATTCTCTAACAAGTGATTTATCCAGTGAGATGGTACTCATTGAAAATTATTTTAAATTAATTTTAGGCTTGCAAACTTGATTTTTCAAGCATTGTATCGCCATGATGATGACAAGACTAGTGCTACAATGTTGCACTCTTCCTCGGCCTAGTCACACAACACTTGAGAGGTGATTTAATTCATCATTTTCTCTCACAAACTTGCCTTCTTCAACATTGTATCACTTTAATGATGACTTAGGTAGTGACACAATGCCACCGTCTTCCTCAGCCAACAATAAAACCATTCAAAGTGGCTTAACATGACTGGTTGACTCCTGAATATCCCTTCCCCCAACATTATATCACTAATATGATGACCATTTCAGTGTTATATTTCCCTAACGATGGTCATCTCAACACTACAACACTTCAATGATGGTCCTCTTAGATTGTATTGCTTCAATGTTCATTAGTGCAATGACACAATGGTCACAAGTGACTTGACTTAGTAAGATTACCTTACAAACCTTCTCAAAACAATGCTACATCACTTAGTAAGTGGTCATCTCAATGTTATATTATTTGGATGATGGTTATACCAATACTACATCCCTTGTCCTCTCCCTCTCTCAATGATATCACTTTGGATCTCAACTTACATCAGTGTGTCGATGGCTCAAATGACAGTGAAATTAGAAATTAAAAGGCATTTATTACTTAGCTTTTCATGCCCAAACTCAATTAAAATTTCATAAAAGGCCCTATATCGCCCTCATTCTTCATAGTGCTTAGTCCTTTCTTCCTCTTGTGATAATTAAGAGCATCTATTGGAAAAAAAACACTTCCTCACTCCTTGTCAATGCTAGTTGTCAACCAACTCAGCGTTATATTTTTTCTTATTTATTTATTTTATGAATGAATTTTGCATAGTCTTTTATATTTCTCGCTTGAAAACACTCCCTCCTTTTTCTCCATCAATTTGGAAATTATAGCACTCCCATCAAATCCTTGTCTTCTCAATCTCTCCATGCACTAGAATCACCTCATATAACTCACAATGGCACCCAACAAATGATCTCAACATAATAAAAAGTACCTCACAATCTCTATATTGTTAATCTCATTTAGTTTTTCCTCAATCAAGGCCCAAGGTTTTTCCCTAGAAGCCATGAGTTCATTCTTGGTCCCTTGGTTGAGTTTTCCAGGCCATTAAAACTCTGGAATCTCCTAAACCCCGTGCTTTCTACCACTACACCCTTCATTATTACCTCTTCTTTTTTAAGCTCACCTATTCACCTAGGGTTTTCAATCCTAGGCACCATCTCTACACCTTGCTCTAGAAATTTCATTATAATTTGGCCCTAGTTTTTAATCACCAACAAAAATCACTTCTCCTCAATGCAAGAGAACATGAACTTATCTCCTCAGAACCCTAACATCACCCTCTATAATGTAGAGATTCATATCTATGTAGTGATATGGATCCATCTTGGTCAACATTGTTATTTCATGAGTTGTAGTGCCATTCAAAATATTGCTTTTTACTAGCCTTTCTTTTTCCTTTATCACAAAAGCCTAAAGCGTGTAGCTTGGTTAAGAAATAAATCAAAGGAACAAGCCAATAGATAAACATAATCAACCTTAAATGTAGACCTAAGAGTTCCTTATGTTTCATATTTGTGAGCTAATCTATTTTATGGGTATTGTTGTTTTAATGGGTCATGCAAGGAAATTATGTATGTGTCAAGGAAAAGGGCCTACAAAGTCCCCATGGTTGAGACCATAAATGAGGATCCACCCACTAGGTCCATTGGTATTGAGTTTATGGAAAATCCATTCTTCATTGATAGATATACAACATATGCATGGCTTAAGGTGTATCAATGATTATAGATGGGCATCCTACCACCTAATGACCTAGACTCAGAAATACTCAAGGTTGTCAGGAATTCTTGGTTGCACAAGGTCGCTTTCCATATTGCTATCTTTTCATGTGCAAAGGAAATTGAGTGGATTTTGAAACATGTCGATTCTAAGGAAGCCATGATCACGAGCAATCATAGAAATCCTATTACCTCATTCAATGCCTTAGACATTAAGATGCATTGAAAGATCCCCAAGGAAGAAATGACATTAAATTAGGATTGGCTAGAAAATTTCAAGATACTTCCCAAAGAGTCACTGAAGACATGGTGTACTAAAAAAGGGACCTTCAAGTCCTAGCCAAACAAGGAGTTTCCTATAAATCTGTTGAATATTTTCTTTCAACTAGTGATTGCTATGTTATGTAGGTTGTATGGTTATACCAATGGAAAAACCTTCTATGAAGGATGAGTTTCATTTATGTACTCTACTAAAATTATAGGAAGCATTTTCAACTGGGTTAATATCCGCTCCCCCCCAACATGAAAGACAACATTATACAAGTTCAAAATCTAAAGGAAGGTTGGTAGCCTCAACTCTTCATGGCCTCCTATCTATTGGATATAATTTGTGTAAAACATGCATTTCCAGCAATGGGCTGGAAATGGATAGCTAGGAAGAGCCAATTCACATATACTACAAAATCCTATGAGAATCTCACTACGTCTGGTCATACAACAAAATATACCAAGACTTGTTGGTCCTACTCTATGAAATCTTATTCAATGTACCTACTATGCGCATGTTTTCAAGAGCTAGGCAAAGGATATCCATAGTTGGTGATTGGTTTGTTGATTAGGATGGCACATATATAAGGATCTTTGGAGTGACAAAGCCTCCTCACTTGCTACCCAATTTTGTAATTGATAGAGTGATCATTCAGGAAATAGAATATCGGTAAGTACAGGAGAAGGTGGAGCACTTTCACAGGTAAGAAGGCTCACTGGCCACACGTGCCATTACACCTAGGCTCATATAAGTTGAAGGACATGAAAGAGGCCAATGAAGAATCTGACGCCTTGACACTCTTCAATTTTTGGGATTTGAAGTTCCACGTATATTATCCTAGATATATGGTTAAAAGACATTATGATGCATATAAATATAGGTGGAACTACCAATCAGAGACATGGACTAAGGAAGAGAAATAGAAAAATGACTTAAATTTCTCAGAGGCATTTTCAAGATTGGTTATAATCATTTTCAAGTGAAAAAGGAAAAAGCTCAAGATGAGAGAGAATCCCTTTCCTAGAAGTAAGCTACTAGCAGGAAGCAGCTAGAGTTACACAGGAGGAGAAGATAAAACAAGAGAATGAAGCTTCCTAGATTTCCCATGAACTTGAGCTCAAAGAGAAGGAAGAGGAAAAGGTGACAAGGAAAAATGGATGAAGAAAGGATAAAATAGGAAAAAAAGAAGAAGATGAAGGCTTAATAATTTGAGGTTGAAGTGAAGGAAGAAACTCTCAAGGCCCAATAGGAAGCACAAGAACAATATGCCCACTAGAGCTCAACTTCAATGGACATTGATCCAGTCCAATCAATAGCCCCTGTCATCATAGGTGGTCACTTGCAAGTAATAGAGATAAGAATCAAAACAACTAGGAAGAAGAAAGTGGTTAACCTAAGCAAATTTGGATATGACCACACCTTGAACAAGATAGTGGAGCACAAGGAGAAGACGTTGTAAAATATTCATCTACCTCTAGTGTTAGTCACCACAGAAAGACCCACTATGTCAAACACCAAAAACTATCCCTTTTTATGGCCTTAGAAGGAAATAATTCTCTCAATCCATCGAGAGAAACATGAAATACCTCCTTGAATAACTATAGAAGTAAGATGACCATATAGTAGAACTCGAACAACATGTTAAATTGTTGAAGGCTAACAACAAATCACTAAAGAAGGAGGGCACTAACATGGAGAATTACAAGTCTTATGCTTCTAAGGCACATTAGTCTTACAAGGTCGTGGTCAAACAAGTCTACCCATGCCTCTAGCAGCGCCAAAATATCTCCACCAAATTGTTGTCCCTCTGGGAATTGGCTAAGAAAAGAGGGACTCAACTCAAGGAGTATGGAATATTGTAAACCAACTAGAGCAGTCGCCCAAGGAATATCCCCAGATCCCATGGGATCTCCCTAAGATTAGTGAAAAAATATTATGGAATGAAAACAAATCGACAAGATGTTGGGTAAATCAAGGGAAGGGTGAGCCGGCTAGTGGGGGATGTCAATGCAGAGGATTGCATTTGGCGAGGGCCTTATGACCTCCTATCAAAAAATCAAATAAATATGTAGAAGTTGTGGCATGTTCACCTGCAACCAAAAAAGTCCTAGTGACGGGCGAAGCGAAACCACAAAGCCCCCATCATCCACTTGAATGATACGCTATTATACAAAACACTAAAATCATATGCAATTTTCAAGAAGTTCAGCTGTTAACAAAGGCAATTTTTATTTTATTTTTTTATACTAAAAAACACTTTTCAAACAAAGAGGATTTTTTTCATGGAAAACCTCATGGGATTCCCCATTTTCCTCAAAATATCTATATGGATGGAAACTTGATCACCAACCACTATAGATATTGACAACCCAACAAAACTCAAACATACACGAACAAAAGACTTTATGACACCATGAAAGAGTACATTCAAATCAATTAAGATAATCCACTAGGTTATATTTCTCAAAAAAATCTTGACAGATCCTAATGAAAGGAAAAAGAACCCCACTGCAATAATGGATAATAATCCAAAAATTGTGACCTATTACCTATTTATTGGTAACATGTTTTAGACAAATTATTCCATTAATTAACTTAGATTTTAGATGAAAAAAAAACATAAATAACAAAAAATATTGGAAATATGTTAAGTAAACTTGACTCGAGGAAAGAGTCAAAATTGACAGTGTAAATAGTAGTGGCTTTGGGTCCATGGTTTTTTGGTTTCCCATGGTTTTGTGCCCATGGGTTGCATATAATGGAGTCTTTTAAAGGCTAGGAGAAACTCTATAGTAATGGGCCAAGGGATGTGAGCAGTGAATTCTCACTTGGTTGACTTGACCGAGTTTTTTCCAAGGGACTAATGGAATTTCATTAGTTGATTTTTTCATAAGGTAAACATTGTGTTAACGTTTCCATGTTTATTGTTGCTAGTTGGTGTAATGTTTCTCTCCTGTATTTTTCAACATTTGGTATCAAAGTTTGAGGGTGGAATGTGAGATCTCGGGTGATATCGTTGATGAATGATTGGGACTAGGTCAATACCCCCGAGTCAAGTTTAAGGGGGGATTGTTAGGGTTGTTCAGGTAAAATTGTCTCGGTCAAGTTACCAAAAGTTTTTTAGCTTCATGTTTATGAAAACTGATGGTTTTACCCATGGTATTTATTCTCTAATGTATCCTATTTAAATGCCGAAATACTCCATGTTAATTAGTCCTAGTAGTAAGTGGACAACAATGTCTTTAGACACCACTACTTCTCTCAATGTTTCATGATCCTAACAATTGGTTATATTTCTAAAAAAAAAAAAACCTTGACAAGTCCTAATGGAAGGAAAAGCATCCCACCACAATAATGGACAATAAGTCCAAAATTATGACCTATTGCCTATTTATTGGTAATATATTTTGGACAAATGATTCCATTAAGTAACTTATCTTTTAGATGAAAAATAAATAACATAAATAATACAAAATTTTTGAAAAAACACCATTTGATATAAGTGCAATTTAATCAAAGTCTTTCCTTAACTCACCCCAAAAGTGATGCACTTGAGCATTAACAACTCATAATTCTTTAAAAGGTGAGCTTCCTAAAAAATGAAGTGGAAGAATAAGTATTATCTTTATTTGACTCCAACCAAGGTGAGTTAGGGTGTGATATGACCTTAATTCAAGCCATAAGTTCTGAAAACTTTGATTATGACAACCACCTTTGATACTTTGATCATCTTTTATTACCCCTCTTTTAGTAGGGGTACTTCAAAACCTTTTGGCCACGCCACATAAGCCCAAAGGATGTACCTTATAGCCATGTAAATCCATGTGGGTTTGTGTTATTTGTGAAAGTGACTCTTAGATCCTCGTTGGTGTGGACAGTCGTGGCTACTTATAGTCTTGTTACTTTCATGATATGTCTACCTTTGTGGCATTGTTGACTTCTCCCCGATGGGCGATAATTTCCTACCTTGATGGGTATCCTTATACCTTGGGATGGTAGGCGGATATCATGGAGTAAACATTACTAGGACTCATGGTTTTTAAGGGAGCACTTTTCAATAAAGTCTTATAAGGGTGATCACCATGTGTACTTTTCCATGACATTATCCCTTCTAATCCCAGTGCACTCCCCTACCCCACATGTGTCATGTGTCTTATGTATTTTGCACTCTCCTTTGGCCTTGGCTTTGCATTCTAGTAGTCTCATAGTTCCCAATGCATTCGTGTTTCCTAAGACCTCATGCTACATCTTTTGAGGCAAATAAGGTGTCCAAATGATTCTTTATGCCAAGATGAACCACTTGTATTTTGAAGCAGTCAAAACACCCTCACAAATCTCTAGTTACAACAACGGACCCATTTTTGGGGCAAAAGGGCTTTCCACGTGGCATTGCAAGCAACAAGATTTGAAGTTAAGTGATGACGTGGACCGGGAAGATGTGGCAAACAAATTGATGAGCCCCAGAAATGGGTAATTATATGGGCTCATTTAGCCTCCTAATTCGACTTAATCCACCATTCTCATTAGTTTAGTGCATGTTTTTGTTATATTTATGCTAACAGAGTGAATTGGGTTAGTCATTATGCCAAAAAGTCTAATGTGTGCTTTATAGATTTTTGGTCAATTTTGAGACAAAATCAAAGGTTTAATGAGCACTTGGTAGCCAAATTCGTGGAAGAACAAGGGAGAGGATTTGTATGAAGGTGTCCCCTTCATTTATGAGCCCTTACCTCGAATTCTCCATCAAAAACTCGGAGCACAAGGGGCAGCCAAGCAAGTCAAGTAGGACTGCTGTTAACTGCAAGTTTTGGCAGCCAAGTTCCTAAAGTTTAGGAGGACTATTGGGGTCCTCAATTTGTATAAATAAGAAGGCTTAGGGCCTCAGTTCAGTTAGTCAGATTTTAATTATATTTTATTCAGTAGGTTAGCACTTTAGTGCAGCTCTGTGTCAGTGCATTTTCGAGCTTTTTCTTGTAGACAGCTTTTGGGATGTAACTATTTTTTTTTATCAATAAAGATGAATCCAGATTTTCACTAGCTCTAATATTTCTTAGGAGGCTGTAGCTCTTGGGGTTGGGTCCAACCCAAGTGCCAGTACCTCCTTTGTGTACTTTTATGTGTCTTTGCTGCATTCATAGAATAATTTCTGTTATCTAGATTAAGATCTTGCTTTGTTACTTAGGTTGTTTTTGATGATTGAAATACATTTTCGTGCTTCAGGTTGATTTGATAGATTGGTAAAGGAAAAGACCTGCAAAAAGGCCACCAAGCAATCCTTGATCTCATCTCTCCCTCCTTGGGACCATGAGCTGAGACCAAGGCATACTTGCTTGCTGCCACAAAAACACTATTTTGCCTTTCAATGCAATTGCTAGTGTTAGATTTTTTTTAGTTGGAAAAGTTGATACCAGTTGTGCTTGCATATTTAGATCTGTTCTTGCTTGGTTTCCATAGCTGTTTTACATGATTTTCTGCCAATAAACTTCTGTCCATCATGATTTCTGGTATTTAGGTCAAATTAGGTCCAAATAACTAGATCTTTGGTTTTCCTAGTCTCCGTTTGATCAGTTTTGGAAAATAACATGCAGAACACCTGTGATATCTCCCTGTGTACCCTTTCTCCATCAATACAACCTGCTCCATCCCCTAACTCAGATTCTTGCCCTTCATTTGCCACATTTTTCCACTTTGCCCTAATTTCTACATTCTTGTGCATCATTGCTCCCTCCATCCTCGAACAAATCCAATCACCTTAATCACTCCTTAGCCTCATTCACCAGGTCCTAGACCCCTTAACATCCTTATCCAACCTCCATATCCACTTTCCCACCGTTTTTCCTCCGTTAACCCTCCAAAATCCTCTTTCAGATCTTCCTGTAGAACATCCTGTAGAACCCCTGCAGACTTCCTGTAGAAGCTCACGTGAGCAGTTTTTCGAGATCTGATCACTGTGAAACTCTCTGGAAGGGTGCTAGGGACCCCTTAGGCCCTCTTCTCACCTTCCCAACCTCCTGCAAGCACCTACCCCATTTCCTTTCACCAATCAACCTCTGCACAATAAAAAATAGTTAGAGCATATGCATAGTAATTCTGCAAAATTACTCAAAAATGCAAAAATATGTTTTTTCCAGATTTTACTGTAGGAGTAGCTTAGTCACATGCATTTTACATTTCTAAAATTCAATGGCATCCATTTCCACTGCTTTCATCTCTTTTCTTGCACCGGTAGGGTTAGTCGGTAAAACTAGGGTTTGTTAGGGTTTGCATTCCTTTTCCATTTTCAGCTTCTTTTTGCAAGTAGACTAGCGTCCTTTGATTTAGCTTTCATCCATCACGGTTAAAATCTTCTTCTAAGAGCTCATAGAAGTTGGCTTAAGCTCCTACCGGACTTGTGCCAGCTGATCAAGTGACAGCCTACGACAAGAGCTAGTACTTGTGCATATAGCACCGTCGCTTCCAAGTTTGTTACGAACAACCGGGTTGATAAAACTAAAGAAGGGAGTCCTAGGAGTTGCAGCATCATTGCTGCAATACTGGAGCTCACCACAAATGTCATGTATAAGCCAAATCAACGCAACGCTCGAGCCTAAGTGGCATCGAGCAAACATTTATTCCACATGTGGTCACGAAGTCATCATCTTTGGGGCTATTGAATGGAGTAAAGGGGGAATATCAATGAAAATGATGGAAAATTGAAGCTTAATTGTGTCTATTGGAGCCCATAAGGGCTAATTGTTCAAGTATCAACTCCAAATTATTCCAAGAAATGGTCAAAAGCCTTCAATACAAGCTAGTTGCTAACATTGCAAGGAAGAAAAGGAGGTTGAATTCTTCGAGCAAGCAAAAGAAGTCCCTCCATGGTAGATTTTGAGGCATAAAATGAGCAAGTTAGCCCCCAAGGGCCAAAAAAAGCAAAAAATGGTCAATTCAAAGGTCTGAAACAAGCATCATTACTCAAATAAGGTAGCCATTGGAGGATTAAGGGCAAATAAAAGGAGGATAAGTCCTCTTGGGGCGAGATTAAACCCTTCTAAAGAAAATATAAGGAAATGTATGGATGAAGGAGAGCCCCTAAGGGAAATTTCAAGCATTTCAAAGTCAAATTCAAGCCTAACTTCAAGTATTATGCACTAGATTAGCTAGTCATTTACAAGAAAGGGAGGCCAAGACCTCATTTTGTGTGCAATATGGTCAAACATGCTAGCCCTTGTGAGGTTAGAGCCATCTACAAATCAAGTGTGAGATCCAAAGCAAGGAAAAGTTTCATTTCAAGCAAAGTCAATCCCAATTCAAGGCAATGAAGACTAGCCGAAGGAAGTCATCCTCTCTAGCATAGTGGCCAATCCTAGCCCAATAGTTTAGAGGTCAAATGTATCAAATCAAGTCGTTGCACCATCAAAGGAGAGTTAATTTTACAAGGGAGCAAGCCATGAAGAGACAAGTGGAATGCTTGGTCATTTGGGGTCAAAATGACCCTTCTTGGCCTCTTTATTGTAGCATGTTGCATCTTTTGGGATTTACTCAATGTAAATATATATATATATATTATATATATATATATATATATATATATATATATATTTCTTAACTTAATTCCAACCATTTTTTGTATGACAAGTTACTTTTTTTGTGGGAGACCAAGGATGATATTTTAAATAGTCACATATATATAGGGCTTCTCCTCCTTAGCAAAGCATTGTGAAGTTGTTGATCTATCTAATATAATGTGAATTTTTTCATGAGACAAAAGGGTTTACACGTGAATTCACTTCTCTTGTTTGGTTGATCAAATATTTTTCAAAGGCAATTTTTGGAAAACACAAAGTTACTACAAGGCTAAGTAAATCAATCCAAGAAGACTTGGAGAAGAAGTTCTAAGGTTAATCTCATGCTTTCTCTTAATTCATATAAGGTATTATTATTCTCTTTTGTAACATGATTCACTCTCCCCTCTAGAGGTAAATAACCTTATCTTATATAATTGTTGGTTTATTGGTTGGAGAGTTCGCTCCTCGGGAGGCTCTCCTAGTAAGAATTTGGTTATATTACTTCTTTTGATGTTAGTGTTATATCCTTGGTGTTCTACCTAACATTCCAAATACTCAAACATTGAGATGTCAAATCAAGACTAAACATAATTCCTTGTCCTCGACTCTCGTGGAAAAATGATCATATCCTTATTCCAACACTTTACAATCAATTTCTCTACACAAATTTTCTCAAAATTTATTGTATTTTTTGTTCAATTTATAATTAGCATTAAATATAAAAACCCTAAAAAATATATATATATTAAAATATATCAAAATCAAAATTACTTACAAGGAATCCAACAAAATATTTCAATTGTGAATATCTTCTCTAAATTGTGGTTTATATTGCATTTCTTAACTATTTTATTAAAAAAATTACAAAAAAATGTATTTGGGGAAGCCATAAAGCCCTAAAGTTTATGACCCCCTTTGATTTACTCTATATTGATGTACAAATATTGTTTCCAAGTGTTTTAAGGTTGACAATAGGTTCTGGAAATAATCTACAACAATTAGAAGTGATTGGAAGCAAACCCTTGCCTTGGGATACATGAAATCCAAGGTAAGATCTCTTATATCCATTACAGTTGATCTAAAGAGATTCTCCATTGATTATTTATTACCTTTGGATCACATATTGGTTGTTCAAAACAATTTTCAAGTTTGATCATCATTTTGGCTAAGCTAACTTTCAACTCTCACGTTTTTGTCTATTTTATAGGTAGTTAATTTAAAATTGAATATCTCTCAAACTAATACCCAAATTTGGTGTTCTTGTGCTCACTAAAAAGGTATTTTATAGTACTAACATCTCCAATCAAGTCCTTTTAGTTTTAAGTCCATCAAAAACAAATTATGGACCTCTAAAGTGGTCTTCTGCTTGTTGGTTAGGTTCAATCTTCATAATTACAAAAGTTACAAGTGCAAACAAGAAGTTTCTTTTCTTCTTACAACCATATAGAACATGTATAACAACTCCAATTTATATTTCTATTGTGGTAATAAATTATGGCATTCAATTTGTGACATTTTCAAAGTTATTTCTTTAATATATCAAGTATTTTCCTTTGTTGATATGCAATATAAGTATGTTGTTATATCACTAATGAGATTAGACTTTTTGTTATCATATTAACTCCTACCTCTTCCATATACTCTATTTAGGCACTAGTCTATTTATCCATTGCTTGGGTTGTTGTGTGTAGTGATATCACTTGTAGTATTTCGTAAGAGTTGGTCTAAAGCGAGAAGAATGTTGAGTTAACAATGGATAATTTTGTAATCTTGCTTACCGCATGGTAGTGTTGGTTGAACCTTGCCAACCCTATGAGTTTGAACGATAACATCTTGTATCTCTATCCCTCTAATTGCTATTGCATCCATCATTCTCTTAGATTCTTATATCCTTAAATCTACTTCATTATAAGGACATTGAAATGAGGCCATATGAAATAAGCTTTATTTATTAGATTTAAAGTAAGCTTAACATTCATAGAATAGGATAAAATTTTCAAATTTTGAACAAAATTGATTAAAAAAAGTGTCGAAAAGAGGAAAAAACATCAATATATGATGACAACAGGTTTTTAAGAATCGTGTAAACTCAATTGGCTCCTGAATTTGCTTACAAATTCCTCATAGCAATTTGAATTTCCTTACCAATTCTGAGAGCAACATAAACTGGTGTTGTCTGCAAGGAAGAAACCAAGTACTTTGGTTTTTTTTCTTCAGTAATTACCCTTGACGGGTCCATCCAAAGGAACAACATGCTAATCAACTCAATTCAGGGAGCCTAACCCAAACAAACCCCGAGAATCGAATCAGACCTAGTTACAGAGGGCTAGCGACTTGGCAAGGGGTTGGTTACCTGTACGGGCTAAACCAAGTACTTCAGTTACTTCTATGATAATTTTGTAATCTTTTCTTTACTTTTAGCTTTGGATGTTGGTAATTGAAACCCAAATAGGTCCTCCCGAATAGTTAAGGAACTTGAATAGGATTTTTATGTGGCTTTGACAAATTGACAAGTATGAGTTACAGTTCTTTGCATATAGAGGACCAAAGTGGCAGATGATCTTAATAATTCATGGTAGCTGCTAGAGCAATTAGGCAATACTAGTATTATGAGCAAGTTAGATCCAACATGTCCCCAAACAGGTCCCCACCATCACAAATTTCAAGACAAAGATCTGGCTAGCAACAAAGCTACCAGGCAGGTCCACACAGAGCATTTTGATTAATTTTTATCCACCTTTCTCAAACATAATGTTTTTGTGCAATGGGATTGAAAATTGAGCCAAAATTTCCCAAAATTCCATGACATGGACATTGAGTCGGCATGGTTTTTAATGTTATCTATATAAGAATGTTTCACACATTTTCCCTGATATACTTTTTATTTTTTCAAAAAACATTGATGAAGCTTTTCACTCTAACTCGAACAAAATTCAAATTCAAATAAGGCTAGTATGACTCAGCAGAGGAGATACTCCACTTTGCCAAGGCGTTTAACGAATATTAAAATAGTTTTTTTGTCCCAAATATCATTGGTATACCATTTGACAAATTGATCCACTGCTAATAGAAGACAACAAAAAACAGAAATTGATATCTCAATGTTGCATTAGCACACTCTCCCTGATTGTTGATCTTTGTTTCGGCACATGGAAGGCATAATGGAATTCCCTCCATTGTAAATATTATAATATAAAATTGAAATTAAAAACATTTTTTTTGTGAGAAAATATATAATTAAATAAGATAAATTGTTGTATCATTTATATATATATATATATATATATATATATATATATATATATATATATATATATTATAATATATATATAATTTTCACTATTTCACTAATATTTATATTGTTTATTAAGGGTTAAGAAGGTAAAAGGTTAATTGGAGAAGTGAGAGAAGCATTCCCATATCACCATAGTTTTGCTAACTTAAAAGTTCAAGAAAGTTAGTAGTGTGTGTATAATATGGACAATCTAAGAGAAAGTGTTTTTCATCTTCAACCCTCTTAGGATTGCACAGGTGACAAATTCTTTCATCCCATGTCCTTTTGGGAATTAACCAATGCCTAGTTTCACTACAGAGCTCATGAGAATTAGTTCTTATTTTGGCAATGTTCATTTTCTTCTTAACGCTAGTCAAGACAAAAAGACAATTATGGTTTTCCAAATTGGGGTTGATCAACTCCTTATAATATTTTAGTTTCCTTTTCCCCTCTAGCTCTCTATTAAGCCACAATTTCTCCTAAAATTTGGAGTAATAGTATTTTTAATATTATCCAAATTCTACAAAACGATCTTCTCCTTTCTTGGTCAATGGTTCAACCAAAAATGGGTATCCTTATGCCACCATTGCTTGAATTAAAGGTGGGGGTTTTGGCTAGAGTTAGAATCAATTTAACGAAACCTCTTGACATCCATGTTGTATAACATTTGCTTTTGCATATGATACCTAGCCACAACCATGGGGGAAAGGCTTGCTTCAATTAGGAGGAAAGAGTATGTAGTATTTCCTTTAATCTTGAGGTTGTAACTTATAAAGTGCCTTTGGATCTATTCAATCTCACGACTCTTTGGATATACTACAATACCAAACCCCACATTCATATAAAATAACATGAATGATAAGAACCTTTAACAAGACTTTTTTTTAATCCCAAATCAAAAGATTGTCGATACAATTGTTTTCAAGTCCATAGTTAGCTTTCCAAACTCCATTTATTCTTTTCTCAATACTATAATTCCAATTGAGCTTATGGTGGATGTGGATTACTAGATATTTGTATGGAGGAACTTCCTCCAAGGCACTATTGTCATCAATGAAAGTAACATAGGTGATTTTTTGGATTTAATTATCATGACTTTAGATTTGCCTATATTACAAGCATACATATCTTGGAGAAGAAATCTTGGAAGATTATGAATTGCTTGCAAACACTCTTATAGCTTATCAATGTATATGCCAAAAAGGGTAGGGGGTAAGAGACACCCTTGCTTGACTATGATATTGAATTTAATTTCTTCCGACCAACCCTCAATGGTCCTAAGATTGGGAATACCATTCTCATATAACCTTGACATGTCTACCATAAACTTAAGAGGAACCATTATCTTATCTAGCTTCTTCCATAATTTTGTTCTAGGAATGGTATCAAAAGCTTTTCTAAATCAACAAAACAATAGAAAAGATCAATTTTATTATTGCAGCGTTCATCTGCAATTATCCTAAGAGTAACAAGATGGTCCGTGGTTGATCTCCTCTCTCTCTCTCTCTCTCTCTCTCTCTCTTATACTATATATATATATATATATATATATATATATATATTTATATGCGTTGTCTAAGGTTTTGGAGGTTGTTTTGTTGAATCTAGAGGAACAATTTTTTGTTAGATTGTGTTTTTTTTTGTTTAAAATGCATTTTGAATGGGTTAAATGGATTCAAAGCCCTAAAAAACCAATGAGGGACTCACATTGTATAAAAGTTCACAACTAAAACTTATGATTCCAACAAATCATGATATATTAGGTCCATATAAATATAAACTAAAATAAAATATTTCTATATATATAAAAGGTAATGTCTAACATTTTGGAGTTTGCTTTTGCAAAATATGGAGAAACATTTTTTTGTGAGATTGTCATTTTTTCTATTTAAAATATGTTTTTGAATGTGTAAATGGATTCAATGATCTTAAAAAGCAGTTTGTTTTTGCCAAATATGGAGAAACATTTTTTTGTGAGATTGTCATTTTTCTATTTAAAATATGGTTTTGAATGTATAAATAGATTCAATGATCTTTGCCAAATATGGAGAAACATTTTTTTGTGAGATTGTCATTTTTCTATTTAAAATATGGTTTTGAATGTATAAATAGATTCAATGATCTT
>APFE030656898.1:442535-529304 GCA_000404065.3 Pinus taeda
AGTTTAGTTTTTTTATTTTATTTAATTAATTAATTTATTTATTTTTAGTGGAATTGCAACTTTCAAAGTTCATATAAGCATTGTGAATTTTGATTAGGAGTAAAGAGAAAATATGTGGAGAACCATATTGTTGTCCTAATAATATTTTTGCAAAAAAAATTAATGTCTATGTGTGTTGTTCATATAGCATAACCGTTAATATATATATATATATACACACACGAGCATGATCTACCATAGAGAGCCCTAAGTTTTTTATATTAAAAAAATATTTTTTTCATGCAAAATTATATTTTTTATTATTTTTCCAAGATGGCTAAATAATGTTTCAATTGGATTTTGGAGAAGCATGTGTTCACATAAGTTTTTTCTAGGACTTGTAAACGAAGATAGTGGTATTATTTGAATTTTTTTTGTTATGTATATTTTATGTTATTGATTAAGTTTTTTTCAGGACTCGTAAACCAAGATAGTGGTATTAGATATTTTATGTTATTGATTTTTTATTCAATCCATGTTGAAGAATATCATATGAATTCTAAAATGTCAAACTCATATGCCATTGGATTGATGGTTCCTTCTGGAATCCAACATGATCAACTCTACCAAGCAAGGACAAATTTTGCTTGGATTCTGCTAGGGTACAAAACGGTGTTATAGAAAAATTTGAGAAAAAGAGCTAAAATTCTGTTTTTTAGGCCCTCAATAGCTAAATCCAACGCTTAAAACCCTCGATAGAGTATTTGAAACAACGCTTGATAGAGTATTTGAAATTCAAATTTCAAATAGCTCAATGGAGGGTCTAATAAACCCTTGATCCAACAATCATAATTATCTCAAAAAAACTCTCAATACTTATCTTTAAGCGAATTATAGAATTTGTTTATTCCACAAAAATATTTTTTATAAATATTCAAATATATTTTAAACTCTAATTTTTTTAATATATAATAAATCTAAATTACTTCTATCTTTAACGATTATAGAATTTGTATCTCCACAAAAATTTTTTTATATCAATATATTCTTAACTCTATTTTTTTATTATAAATCTAATTTTTATTTTTTTTAATCAAGATTATATAATAATAATATAGAGTACTTTTTACTTTGCCTTTTTAATTTTTGGAAAAATTTTTAAAACATAATTTGTTTACTATTGGTTTAATTTAACATAGTTTTATTACTTTAAACATTATATATATTTTTTTATGTACAAAATTTTCAATAAAAATAAATCAAATTACAATTAATTAAATACAACAACAAACAAACTAAACTAAGTTTTTATAATATTATTCCAAAATATTTATGCACATTTAAATTTAGATTTCTCACATTCAAATGAGTCAATAGCGTTTTAAAAATTATGGTTTTATTATGTTTTTATTATTTTAAAAATATATATTGCAACCCTAAATCAAGAGTAAAATTTTTAATATATGCTTCTTACTTGAGAGAGATGAATAAAATATAGATTTAGTGTCAAATTCACATTTTTAAGTTTCACTTAATCATGTAAAAAATTATAATATTTATTAAAATCAAATTGATAAATTTTCTTATGTTTAATCAATTTATTATTTAAATTATATTTATTGTAAATTAATTATTTAATTTATAATATCGGAAATTTAAATCATTGTAACCTCAGTCTCAATTCTAAGTCCAAAACAATTAAATTAATTAAAATAAAGAAAGTTGGATTTAATTCTACATTTCTAGATTGAGTTTGTTTCTCATGGTTAGGAGTCAGGTTAGGCTTAGTTGGTTGAGAGATTCTATGTGATTATCTATGTGAAACGCGTCGACAAATGATTATCTATGTGATTTAGCTTAAAATCCTCTAAACAAGATTCTCTCTAGTTAAGCTCCTATATTAGTGTTTGGTTGAGATATTTTCTCAACCATAATGTCCAAAATAGACGTATATCTTGAGACAAACTTCTTTAATACAATAACGCTTAGGCCTTTTCTGCCATTTCTATGTCTCTGGGATTTTTTCATGCGCGCTAATTTTCTTTAATATTCTACATATGATATTAGAGCGAGAAGATTCATGCGTGTTATAAATGCAGTTGTCTATAATGCGATTTTTTGAAAGCTTTTCGGGTGGGTTTTTCCGGTCAAAATCCGGCAGCAATTTTTTGGAATCGCAAGTTTGATAGCTAGTTTCTACACAATCAAAGCGTCCCAAGGGTTTTCCAGGGTGCTGAATCCAAATATGCAGTTAAAAAACCATTTCAACTACAACCAATCAAGATTTAACCTCAATTTCTTCCGCGGGATTCCGGTGACGGAATCTCCAAAAAATTGCATTATAGACAACTCCAAAATAAATTGTTTGTGAAATATGTGGCATCGTGTAGAGTTGAATGTATCATCAAAAGAGAAATGTGACCAACTCTGCATTGAAACAACCGAGGAGGCTGCCTATTGAAAAGCTGCCAAAAAAAGCCATCAATGTGTGGAGAGGGCCCGTGGGTGGTCTTAAGGGAGCGATTGTGCTTGTGTGAGGAAAGCTGCCGTGTCAAAGAAAGCTTGCTGCCAGGATTTCAAGCATTAGCAGTGTGGAGATCTACGACACAATGGAAACATATGTCGAAGAACAGAACCGGTTAATTGAGCGTGGATCTCTCTGTGATATGGGGAATTGACATCGAGTGCGTTGGAGGGTCGATCCAGTGCAGTTGAAAGCTGGGAAAATACACCCAGATCTAAAGAATAGTGTTTCGTTGTTGATGGACTTACTTCTGGAAGGGAAACACCCAGCCATTGCAGGCAGTGCCCAATTTGCAATCAGCATAGCTAGGAAGGAGGTGCAATAACCAAAAAAAATGTGATCCAACAAACATATACACCAAGTTGCTCTGCAGTTGATACGATTTCATCTGTAAAAAAATCCATTTTGAGGGATTTAAACTCCCTTGGAAGGAATCCGCATTGTTGCGATTTGAAACGCTAAACAACAAGGCAATTAAACTATTTCATGGGTTTTTAATTATATATTTGGATTTTGTGGAAAACAGAGCTGAAAAGACAAAAATTGGGTAATATTTTTTGCAAAAAAAGCTGAAGGTTACAGATGTAGACAGGGCGATATTATCACTCAAAACCCAACAGAGAATTGTGTGGAAGATTGCCTCGGAGAGAAACTATTGTTCTGATTTGTCTATCATGTGAATTTCGCTGATCATTTCTATTTAGTTGTTTGCACATTCTATTGACGTAGGGCAAATCATCATCATTTGTTCGATCTGTTTCTTTGGTGGGAGAGCGTCAGACTGAAGATTTTCGAAGGTTGTGTGTTCGATCCACGGTCAACGCACCTAGCACTTCATAACTCTATTTCCAATCACGTTGGTGGAGCTCGTGCTGGGGGAAGAGTCGCAGATGGATCTGTCTCCCTGATCATCGCTGCCAACCAACGAACTTGTACCAGAATCCGACCCCGACAAAGCAGAGCCATCTGGAACATTCTCCGAACTACTTCTTACCTCTTCAGGCAAAGGCAGCGACAAGAATTGTCCAGATCTATTCAAACTGATTCCAGATTCAGCGCATAATAATGGGAATGCAGTTGCTGCAGGTGGGTTGGTAGATCTGTTGAGCGCGTGAAGACTATGTTGAAGCCTGTGTGTGAAGGCCGAGGAAAGTGAATGCCTCCTCGTGAAGACTATGTTGAAGCCTGTGTGTGAAGGCCGAGGAAAGTGAATGCCTCCTCAAACTGTTCGAGCTTTCTCCTCCACGTAGATCAAATCTCCAAAGTCAACTTTTTAAAGCACTCTTAGTGGAGTAATATTTGAAAGGTTTTATGTGCGGAAAAAAGGGCATTTCCAAAAACGTGAGTTTATAACTTTTTTTTAAGTATTTTTCGTAAACCTTACTCATAAGAAAGAATGAGTGGTGTAATGTGAAGAGGGGATTTTAATATGTTTGAGTTTTAAGTGGGGGTAAATTGGTTAAAGTGTTTTATAGAGAGATAAGGTGTATAAATTTTATGCTTGAAGTCATGGAAGATTCAATGAAATTTTTTAATGGAGAAATAAGATGTGGAGATATAAGGTGAGGAGTGATAAATGTAATTTTTTTGATTTTGGAGTAATAAGGTGAAATGATTTTTAGTATTTGGAGTGATAAGTGGATTTTTTTTAGAGAAAGATATTGTTGTAATGTAAAGAGATTGAGTCAGTGAACATCTTGTTTTGAAGATAAGTTGTTTCCAAGGAATTTTGGAATTTTGAGATGTTTCCACGACAATGTTGTAAAGATAAAAGGTTGAAGTACTCAATACTTAATAAAAACATATATTTTTATGGTGATTGTGTCCTAGATCCGCTTGAAATTGAATAAGCTGATCTTAGGAACACCTTTTGTAGTGCATGATTCTTGATGTTGCTTATCTTTGTGTCTAGTTTTGACACTATCCGTCTAATATGGTACACATGAAGTACACAACAAATGAAGGCAATGCATGCACATAATCAATTCCATTCAAGCTTATGTAATCAAGAAAACTACAAGCAATCAAGAAGCAACAATACATAATCAAGTTGTCATAGACAATTCTACATCAACATCCAATCAAGTTAATGAAGCTGTCATCTACATCAACAACATTTGCATCAATTCAAAAGCATTTTTTTTTTTGGAAAATGCACTTGCACCATTTTTTTAATAAGATCAATACAAAATTGTAACTTACAAATCATAATTTGTAAGTTGGATTGTAATTAAAGTCAAATTGAGTTGAATTGTAAGGGTGCATTCTCCGTTGAAACCGACGCCCAAGCTTTGAATTGATAGGGAATCAATTAAACCAAGTGAATCCATGGTTTTTTAACTGAGTCATTCAAATCATTGTAAGCATTTCTCTTGGGTGAATTTTCGATAGTATTCGACAGCCTTCTTTTGATCAATCAAGAGTATGAGTTCAAGCAAGTGCAAAGTACACAACATCAAGTGAGCCTGAAACTGAGCGAGTTCAACTTTAACGAAAGCAAATATTCAAACAACAATCAAGCATGTTCATATCTACAACAAGCGAGCGTGAGTTCAAGCAAGCAAGCTCAAGCGTTCAAGCGAGCGAGTTCTAAAAATCCAACAAGTGTTAAAAGCAAGCGAGCGTGAGTTCCAACAAGTTCACATGGCGAAAAGCATTCAGTTGTTAAAGATTCTTAACAATTTGATCCTCTCAACTATTGAAGACATGGTACAAATCAACAAAGCAAGTCTTGTTGATATTTCAATGCATCTACAACAGGCACATGAAACAATTGAGTTCCTTCACCTGGAGTCGCAACTACAAAGAGATGAGTTGGAGCAGAAGAGTGATGCTTCCAAGTCTTTCAACTATACAAATGAATATAAAGATGTTAATTCCAAATCACTCATCCAAACAACTTCAAGTGTAGAAGTTGTTCATGATCAAATTGTACTTGCTTCTTCCAAACCAATCATCAAGCCATGAGAAGAACTCCAAAGTAACAAAAATCGATGAGAATTAGGATATGACAAAGATGAAAACAACTTGCATATCCCAGATTATTCTAAGCCGATCAAGTTCATTAGTGCAGGATTTCTTGATCAAATAACATCAACAAGCCATGAGAAAGTGGAAGACAAACCCACATGTAAACATTGTCAAAGAAAAGGTCACATGGAAGATCATTGTTTTGATCTCCATCCTTGTCACCATTATGGCAAGCAGAATCACTCATCAGAGAAATGTTGCAAACAACACTAACCTGTCAGATTAAAAATCAATTATGCATGGATTGATCCTTGGGAATGGTCGTCAACAGTAAAACGATTGTATAAGTTTTACAACATAATTCAATCTCAACTATTACGACCAATAGTTAATTGAATATGATACTCTCATTCACCTGAAAGCGGGAGTACAACAGTGAAACTCTCCTACACCTGAAGGGGGGGAGTTTAGAGTTCAGAAATCAAGTACAGATGATTGTCTCTCATTTCAGCTGACAAAGGGGGGGAATGATAATGGAATTAAGGGTGGTTGTCAGACTGAAAGTCTCGACAACATTATCAAAAATAGCCAGTGGGCATCTTCAAATCAGCCAGTGGGCATCATTAACAAATCAGCCAGTGGGCATCGTTAAATTAGCCAATGGGCGTTCATCAACATCAAATCAACCAGTGGGCAGTTTCAACATCAACAAATTCACCAATGGGTGTCATCAACATTTTGTCAGTGGACAAAGGATGTTAATTGAAAGCAAAGGATAGATGGATCCTTTTGCAGCTTGGCACGTGATGGAATCGTCAAGCAAAATTCAAAGATGAATTAGACTTGCAGCTGATTCATGTTCTCTTCAGATTGGTGTTTTTTCAGCATCCAACTTTGGCGGTTTTTCAGGCAACATTTTTGAGGATCAACATTTTCAGCATGAGAACTTGCAAGATGATTCCTAGATCTTATTTTGGACTTATCATTGAGGGGAGGAATGTTAGCCTCACTCTCATGGGATGAAAACAATTCTAAGTCCAAAACAATTAAACTAATTAAAATAAAGAAAGTTGGATTTAATCCTACCTTTCTAGGTTGAGTTTGTTCCTCATGGTTAGGAGATAGTTTAGGCTTAGTTGGTTGAGAGATTCTCTCCAACTAGTTAGGCTCCTATATTATTGTTTGGTTGAGATATTTTCTCAACCATAGTGTCCAAGATAGACGTACTATCTTGAGACAAACTTCCTCATGTATTTATTTGTACTATTATCATTATTTGATTATGACATTGAGAGTATGAGGAATAGAGTAAGGTTGAGGCCTTTTCTGCCATTTTTATGTCTCTGGTATTTTTTCATGTGTGTTCATTTTCTTTAATATTCTACAATAAAGAGTAATTTTTAAGTTACTAAACTATAAATATAAGAATATTACAATTTCAATTACAAGTAGGAGAGAATCTTGTTTCAAATCTACACACAAAAATGCTAGAAATGTAATGAAAAATTAAACCACACCATTGTTAATTATTTAATCGAATGTAGTTAGTGATTAAATTTAGGTTTGTTTTTGTTTTTTGTTTTTTTTTTTAACTATCAAATACTTACAATTTTAAAGTTTGCATATCATTATTGATATTTACATAAATTTTTAAATTTCCAGTTTTAAGGTTCGATTGAGAACAACTCGATATTGCTCCTTATTTTCACCCGAATATAAATTATTGTTTTAATATATATGATCAATAATTTATAGTTACTATTTATACATTTCACATTTTATATTAAAAATATTTTATTTTTACTTATATAATTACTAGTTAACTTTATTAAGTGTTTATGTGTTTATTAATTATACGTTTTTAAATATGATGATTATGAATATGAATCATTATCATTCAAATTTATTTTAATGTGGTATATGTTTTATATTTTTCTTAGTGAGAAAAATTGTTTATAATTTTGTTAATAAAATAAAATTACAAGATAACAGTTTGTGATATGTCTATCCCAACAACTAAACACATCATAAAAAATAAAATAATATCACTAAAAATATATATATATATATTTGTTAATTAGACCATTTGACTATAACCATATAACAATCCTACTAATACCATAACACTCAACACATAACTTATTCACAAGTATTGGCAATAAGTTATTTTTATTGACATTTGTATTTATATTCCTATCTTGATTCGTTTTGTTAGTTTCAGAATCCATTAGTATTTAGTAGTTAATTACTATTTATTCTAGGTTCTAATTTCTTTTAATTTATTTGCAATGATATTCTTACTCTTATCTATATTACTTTTTACTTCTACCATAAGTATGTATATATTCTAATATCTTTACACTTGACATTGTTACATTTAAATTAGTATATATATAGTATTATTATTTATTATAATTATATATATATAGTTATTATATATATATAATATTTTATTATTAGATTTTAGATTTTCCCGACATTCACAATAGTACTATTAATTAACATATTAAACAATTTTACAATGAGAAAATTATAAACCAATTAACTTTACCTGGTAAATCAACCATAAGGGTTAGTAATTCTCTTCGTATACCGTAAAAATTTAGATATATTTTAATAAATTAATTAATAAATGAATAATTGGCAGCTCTTCGCTTACCTTATATTGATTGATATCTTTATAATATTATTATAATCTCGACCATAAAAATAGACTATTAAGTAATTCGTTTTTATGTATAGGATAACCTTTACATTTTAATATATTTATGATGCTATTTCACCTATCTTTTAAATAAAATTATATATTATTAAATCTTATTACTATAAAAATAAAAATAATTATAGAAATAAAAATAAAGATTAAAAAGAATGTTACATTTAATAATTTAGTCTTGACCTGGACCTTGGAGTCCAAATTAGCTGTTAGATAGCCGTTAGAGTTGGGTAGCCGTTAGAGTCTCTGCTCAGTCTATTTAACATGCTAGGCCTGATTTGTGTCTTCAACTCGTCCTGACGATGAACCACACTAGTTGGTTCGAAACGCGTCGACAAAGATCTGTCCTATGTGATTTACGCCGAAGCTCTTCTTATAAATATAATGGATCACAGAAACCTCAATTCTACAAGTATTGGCAATGTATGAAATTTAATTAACTTTCATATTTGTTCACTTTGTAACATGGTTGGTTAACAGTGGTTATTTAACAAGTCTGCTACCTCTATTATTACACGGGTACAAGGCTTAAATGCTAGGTACAAGTTACCGGATTCGAGACTAGGTTGGAGTGGATGCCAAGTTGGCTGACCCAAATCCTCGAATCCCTAGGTTGGACACTTGGGTTACCCTCCACCATGGATTAATTATGGTAAGAATCGACGGTTCCCCTATGTTTTGGGCGGATTAGGTAACTGATGACCATATGCTCGGAAAAACTCCTCATTTGCATTCCTCCCTACCGGGAGAGGGTTCTGCCGCTGCTAGCATTTAGCCCATCAATCGAGGTAACTGCAATCTCCATTCTTGCCCGAATTTAAAATTATTTTAGCAAGATTGTTAATAATTTGTTTATCCAATTGCTTGGAAGCTGAATGATAATTCTTAGATCTTTTCGCAGTAGTAAGTTCCAGAATTTGATAGGGTTTGTGAAGAATATTAATCTAGCTTCAGCTCCACACCATCACCATGCCTAGAACAGGTGAATCCTATCTCAATCGACCTCTTATAGTCGTTTCTTGGCTTCGTGCTAATGGAATGAACCTGGTTTGATTCCTTACATGGCAAGTCTCCTCCTGCAACCCTTCGGCATGCACTGGTACTTCTGCTTAGATGCATTTCTCTGTGTCTCGATTAATGAAATGAGAACTTACAATTTGGGTCTAATTTTGTATTCTCATGATGTAGGTAAGGTCGCTAACTTTCAATACGTTGCTTGCTTGTCATTGTAGCTCTTCCGAAAGGAGGGTTTACTGCGTTGTAATGGTTGACCTCGAGCTTTTGGTTTCCAGGTTACCCTTTCATCATACTGCAACTTTCTTCGTTCGGATGACTATGTTTATCACCACCAAGAGTTTTCTTAATTTTAATTAAGAACAAACTTAAGCTGTCGGTTGTTATGAATGTACCAAATATTTTATTTCTTTTGTACAATTAATGATACTAATTTCCGTGGTCTACTTGTTTAGGGTTTGAGACCCATTAACTTATGTATACCCTGTAATTACAGGTTCACTATGAAACAATTATTTGACAGTTTTGCTTTCACAACCTTGAAGATATAAGAGTTCTAATTAACTGCTAGAGCCTTCCCCAAGCTTCTTTTCCAATTCTCTATTTCATATAATATTTCTCGGCTTATTAATGATAGACTTATAACTTTGAATAACCCTAACAATTACAGATCTTGTTGTATTACTGAGCAATACTAGTCTTAGCTTTTTGACGGAGGGCAAATTCTCCATTATTTTTTGTCTATCTTGCATTTAAGTGTTTTCTGAGAGATTTCCATACAACTTAGTGATCTGATTATCTTGCAAGCTCATTTGTTTAATACGCTGTCTATTTCGATAGTTATGGACAAGGTGTTAGATTTCAGTTTTAAATACAATACTCTCTACTTAAATTATTTAATGTATAATGTTCACAGGGTTGAACTCTGTTCTGGGACTGTATAGGAGACTACTGAAAACAACTTGGTCTTTGGCTAACCCATTGACAGTCTAACGACCTACCACCCTTTACCATGTAAATTGCGGATGGAACTAATACTGAGTTGTTTCCACTAGGTTGTGCTCCTGTGGTTCACTTATGCATCGCTGCTATCTGGTATTCGTTTATTCATGTGTTAGACAGGGTATCTACCCTTATTATTGGTACTTTTGGGTTATTGGCAACCCGAATACAATATTCTACTTCATACTAGAACTAGTCACAAGAATGTGATTCAGGGTTTCTTTTAAATATTTTATGGAATTTATTAGTCTTATTTCCTTTGCTATTCCTATCAATAAGCAGATTATCAGTTGTTTTCCTTAACAATTAATTCATTTGCATACATTATCTCCATGATTTGTCTTTCAGTGAGTATTGCTAACATTATTCTCCTTATTGTTTCTCATTTATTTTTTTTAAGAAAAACACATTAAGCGAAGACTTCCGTTCAAACAATCAACTTTCAGACAAACTATAGTAAAATTAGTCCTTGTATTTATCTTTGCTTTCAAACTGCACATTCCAGATACACATTCCAGATACTTATCTGTTAAATACTGTTAAGGTCGAAGGTCAGGAACACGTAGTTGAAACCTATCCACCCTACCAATGAGAAGTCGACTATTATATCCAGGCTTCTCCCCTCGAGCTCCTCAATTCCTTCAGAACAGTTTCTAAGGTAGCAGTATTGGATTGCTCTGGCCTCAAGACCCTAATTTCAACCACAATTCCTCTCCTTCCTTCAAGAAAGATAATGTCTAGAGGTTTTCTTCCCACTGAATCTCATTAAGCTCTAGGAAAAATCGTTCCCCCTTCCCCCCAACCCTTTTTCCTTTTCTTGCAAAAAAAGAGACAAGGAAATATCTGCTCCTAACTGATAACTGTTTGGGGAAAGAGAGTTACTGAGGTTCATCTGTGAATTCCCTAACCTCTCTTAGAGACATAATTAAATGTATTTATTACTTATCAAAGTTACTATTTTACTAACCCAAACATCACAATAACTAATTATTTAACAATTTACTTTGTCCATAACAGTAAAATGACTAATAATTACTTCAGAACCTGATGGTGTCACATCTCACCCCCTTGAGCGAAACACCATCCCTGGTGTTTATTCCTCCATCTATTCTTGGAATAGGTCGAGATGTACCTCTCGCATAAAATCCTTATCTTCCCAAGTGGCTTCTTCTAGGCTAAAGTGCTTCCGCTACACTTTAACTTGGATGATAGCTTGTCTCCGCAACGTTACTTCTCCCTAATCAAGTATACGCAGGGGCTTTATTAGGAATTTTAATTTCGATTCGACCTGCCAAAATTGCAATAATCATAAAGTTGGCATACATATATCTATGTTAATGATCAAAGGAGATTTACTTCTATATGCATATCATTAATTATGCTTTACCTGAATATCTTTCCAAACTATAATGTGCTAGGGATCGTAAACATATTTTTTTTAAAGGGAAACATGAAACACATTATGAACCCGAATATGACTAGGTAGATAAAGTTGGTATGCCATCGGTTCTACCCTCTCTAGTATTTGGAAGGGACCACAGAATCAGGGAGCCAACTTGGCACACTTTCCCCTCCTGAGGGTACTTCTTTTTGGTTTAATCTGGACATGCACTTGATCCCCCACCTGCAATTCTTGGTAGGTTCTCTTTCTATTAACATATGCCTTTTGTATATCCTATGTCGCCTTCAAAATTTCCTGGACCTTCCTCACTATTTTTTCCATGCCCTCCGGCATGCCTGGTCCCAATATCATTTTATTCTTAGGACTATTCCAATTTGCAGGATCCGCACATTTCCTTCCATAAAGTACTTCGAAAGGACTCATTTTAAGTGACTCGTGATGCCCATTATTATAGGAAAACTCTACTAAGTGGAGATATTCCTCCCATTTTCCGGGTTGTTGCATTACATACGTACGGAGCATGTCTTCCTCTACTTGATTGATTTGTTCGGTTTGCCCATCCATTTGGGGGTGATAAGCAGTGCTAAAGTGGATCTGGGTACCCAATCCTGTGAATAATGCTTTCCAAAAAGCAGAGGTAAACTTAACATCCCGGTCAGAGATTATGACTCGGGGCATTCCATGTAGCCTAAAAATCTCTCTCATAAATATATCTGTTATCTGAGTGGTTGATATGTGGACTTAACAGGGATAAAATGAGATACCTTGCTCAATTTATCGACCACCACCCTGATGGAGTCATTTTTCCTTTTTGATCGAGGTACCCCAGTTATGAAATCTAAAGTTATGGTACCCAATTCCATTCAAGCATGGGCAGAGGTTGTAATAGCCCAACAGGATGTTGATGCTTCATTTTAACTTGCTGACATTCCATGCATCTGGTCAAATATTTCCCAATATCCCTCCTCATGCCAGGCCATAAATAATTTTTCCTAATTACTGAAAATAGTATTTGGTAGCCCGGATGGGGAGCATAGGGCCTCCTATGGAATTCGTCCAATATAATTTGTTTGACTGATAATAGATCGGGAACATAAATTCCATTCTTAAACATCATAAAATTCTCAAGATCAATCTATCACTCACTTTTCTTTCTAGAATTTTGTACAGCCTTAGCTCGCTGCCAAAGATACACATATTTTGGATCCTTCTATGCTGCCTCCTTGATTTGTTTGGTGAAATTAAATTCCACTTGATTGAATGAAATTTCGTAGACATGATGCAATTTCCTACTTAACGCATCTGCTACTCGATTTTCCCTTCCTTTCAAATGTTTGATTTTAAAATCAAATTCGCTTAAGAATGTAGTCCATCTAGCTTGGCATGCATTCAAGGTGGGTTGGTTAAAGAAACTCATTAAGCTATTGTGATCCGTCATGAGTAGGAACCTTTTCCCAAGTAAGTAATGTCGCCATACCTTTAAAGCGTGGACTACCACGGTTAACTCTAAATCATAAGCCGAATATTTATGCTCGTGATCTTTTAACTTACGAGATTCATAAGCAATTACTTTATCCTTTTGCATTAAAACTCCACCTACACATTCTTTACATGCAGCAGTACAGAATGTGAAATGGGTCTACAATTTGTAATGCAAGTGCAGTAACGAGTAAATGATTCAATGTTTTAAAACTTTCTTAGAATTCCCTGGAGCACTTAAATCTTGTTCCCTTTTTCTGCAAGGAATTAATTGGATATGCGACTTTAGAAAACCCCCTTATAAATCCCCTGTAATAACCACTAAGACCTATAAAAGAGAGTATATCCGCCACATTAGTTAGAACACGCCATTTCATGATGGTCCCGATTTTCTCCGAGTCAACCACTACACCAGCGTAGGAAATAACATGTCCTAAGTATTGAATTTGTTCCTTGAAAAAGTCACACTTGCTGAACTTAGCATAAAGCTGATTTTCTCTCAGGGTTTGTAACATTATTTGAAGGTGTTCTTTACCTCGCTCCTAGAGTACACTAGGATGTCATCAATAAAAATAAGAACGAATTTGTCCAGGAAAGGGTGAAAAACCCCATTCATCATACTCATAAAGGTGGACGAAACATTAGTGAGACTGAATGGTAAAACCACGAACTCATAATGGCCATATCGCATTCTAACTATTGTTTTGCATATATCTTCATCTTTAATTCAAATCTGGTGGTATCTCAATCACAAATCTATTTTTGAAAATACCACGGCGCCCTTCACTTGATAAAATAGATCATCTCTTCACGGTAAAGGGTACTTATTTTTTACGTTTAACTTATTTAATTGCATGTAATCTATGCATAAACGCAAGTTACCATCCTTTTTCCTCACAAATAAGACCGGGGCCCCCCGAGGAGACACACTGGGTCGAATATACCCCTTATCCAACAACTCTTGAAGCTGCATTTTTAACTCTGTTAATTCAGGAACACTCATTTCGTAAGGAGCCTTGGAAACTGGGGCAGATCTAGGGACCAATTCTACAGTGAAATCAAGGTTCCTCTTCGGTGGAAAACCAGCAATATCCTCAGGGAAGACATCCTTAAATTCTTGGACAATCAGTGTCTAGTCCAAGACAGACAGTTTACCCTTAGAGTTAGTGTACCCCAATTGGACTATGTAAATTTGGCAACCTTTAGACATACACTTCCCTAAATGGTGGGCTATAATTGGACGTAGCTTAACTTCTCTTCTAATACCCTGCACCTCTATTTTGCTACCACCATCAGCCAAGAATTTAATTATTTTAGTCTTACAGTTCACTATGGTCCAATGTTGTTCCAACCAATCCATCCCGATCAATACGTCATAGGAGCCTAGGGGCAACATATTTAAGTTTGTTTTAATCTGCTATCCAGCTAATTCCATTACACAGTTTTCTACTTTCGCACCAACTCTCCATTTTCCTCCTATGGCTAACTGGACCAACCAGGGGATCTTAAAATTTACACTTGTTAAGTGGAATAAATCAACTATTCATGGGCTAACATAGCTTAAAATCTCCATTGGACCTATTAAAATGGAAACATGGTGGTTTGATATTTTACTTTCAAGTTCCATCATCGCTTGTTGATATTCTGCTTGATGATCCTCTAATGTTGCATTAATCTTGGGTATGTTCCTTGCCATATCAACGACAGTAGAAGCTTATTGAACATTTGTTACTGGTTATGATCTTGTTCTGTGGTGGCAAGTTTTGTAGTAATGGAGCTCCCCACAACCCCAACACCGCAAGGGAGGTTTGGAAACTTGACTTGCTTCTAATTTGCTAGATGCTTCGCTCTGCTTTACTTCATTTGGAGGTCTATGCTTTTGCTGATTCATATTTGTAGTGCCATTCATTCCTTTTTGACTCGAATACCTAGCATTAGCTTTTTCATGTTCTTGTTGGTTGGGATATTTTTCTTCCCCTTATTATTTGACCAAGTTTTGGTACCCTAGTTTTTCTGCTTCATTTGCTGGCAACAGATTCGAGCCTTTCGAACTGCTTCGTCCATTGTTTTAGGGTTGTCAAATTCTAACTTCTCTTTCATATGGACGAGTAGACTGCTAATAAAGCGTTGCACTTTGACCTTCTCCTCGCGGATGTAAGGAACACATCTTAACAGGGAAGTGACCTTGGCTATGAATTCATCTATATTCTGTTGTCTTAATCTCAAGTCATGAAACTCCTTTGCCTTATCATCGTAGAACCTTTTGGTTAGATACCTGTCCTTAAAATGTTTGCACGTAACTTATTGTTCATCAAATTCCCAAACTGTCTTAACTTCCTCCCACCATAGGGTGGCCTTGCCTTGTAACTGATATATTGCTAATCTTGCCTTGAAATTGTTGTCATATTCGTATATTTGAAAGTGTTTGTTCATATTAATTAGCCAAGCCTCTGCTGCCTCCTCGACTTCCCCATTATATATGGGTGGTTTGATCTTTTTGAACTCTCCTTGAAGTTCAGTTTTATGCCTGTTAAATCCTTTCTTATTAGAGATATTATCATACTCCTCTTCTAACCAGTCCGTTCTCCCTCGGAATATGGACGTTCCTCCTGCTGAGTGTGTGATTCTGTTACATTTTTCTCACCCTGGCCGAGATTAGGATTTCTTTGGTTCTTCCTGTTTGACAGACTCTTTATGATCTTTTCTTGTTCTAGTCGCAATCTTTCATTGTCCGCCCTTAAACTCAGCGTATCTATTCGTAGTTTCTGAACTGTTTCCAATAACGTAACATGTACATTCTGATTTATCTCTCCCAACTGTACCCACATTTCTGGGTTGGGTTCTGCTATTCCTCCTGACAAATTAAGTCCTACTCCTCGCCTCATATTAACCAGCTTCTCCTCTCTGTGTATCATAATTAGTTGTTATTCAATAATCATCCCTTTAGGCCTCATTGTAGTAACCTAAAGGCTTTCATACCAATTGTGACATGTCTATCCCAACAACTAAACACATCATAAAAAAAATTATATCACAAAAAAAAAACTCTACTTGTTAATTAGACTATTTGACTATAACCATATAACAATCCTACTAATACCATAATGCTCAACACATAACTTATTCACATGTATTGGCAATGTATGAAATTTAATTAACTTTCATATGTGTTTGCTTTGTAACAAGGTTGGTTAACAATCGTTATATAACAAGGCCTATATCTCTATTATCACACGGGCACAAGGCTTAAATGCTAGGTAAAGGTTACCGGATTCGAGGCAGGGTTGGAGTGGGTGCTAAGTTGCCTGACCCAGATCCTCGAATCCCCAGGCTGGACACTTGGGTTACCCTCCACCATGGATTAATTATGGTAAGAATCAATTTTTCCTCTCTGTTTTGGGCGGATTTGGTAACCAATGACCCTATGCTCGGAAAAACTCCTCATTTGCATTCCTCCCTGCTGGGAGAGGGTTCTGTCACTGCTAGCATTCGACCCATCAATCCAAGTAACCGTGGCCTCCATTCCTGCCCAAATTAAAAAAAAAAAATCAGAAATATTGTTAAGAATTTGTTTGTCCAATTGTTTGGAATCAAATGATAATTCATGGATCTTTTTCGCAGGTGTAAGTTCCAGAATTTGAGATGGTTTGTGAATAATACTAATCTAACTTCAGCTCCACACCATTAGCATGCTTGGAACAGGTGAATCCTCTGCCAATCGACCTCTTATAGTTTTCTTGGCTTCAGGCTAATGGATTGAATCTGGTTTGAAACCTTACATGGCAGCGCTCCTCCTACAACCCTTTGGCATGCACAGGTACTTAAGCTTGGACGCATTTCTCTGTCCGTCGATTAATGAAATGAAAACTTACAATTTGGGTCTAAGTTTGTATTCTCATGACGTAGGTAAGGTCACCAACTTTCAATATGTTGCTTTCTTGTCGCCATAGCCATTCCAAAAGGAGTGTTTACTGCGTTGTAATGACTGACCTCAAGCTTCTGGTTTCCAGGTTACCTTTTCATCATACCCCAGATTTCTTCGTTCGGATGGATCTGTTTATCACCACCAAGAGTTTTCTTAATTTTAATCAAGAACAACCTTAAGTTGTCAGTTGTTATGAATGTACCAAATATTTCATTTCTTTTGTACAATTATGATACTCATTTCCATGGAAACACACGACTAGTAAATAGGGGCCGCCCGAGAGGAGAAAAAACGTGTGGAACTAGGGATTGCAGTAGGTTTTCAGTGTTGAGCACCATAGAGGGGCGAGAAGGGTGGAGTTCCACTCCCTCCTACAGTCATGTAGTCGCAAATCGCTTCAATAAGCCCATGGAAGCGGAAACCGGGGGTACAGAAAGAGGAGAACAAGAAAATCGCAGAGCATGGAGGCAAGTAGAAACGCAGGAGGAAGTCAGAAGAGAGAAGCATATAGGAGTGGATAGTCAGAAAGCTCACCCCAGAATGTGGACAGGACCATGTAAACGTAGGGCATCCATCACACCTTGATTGGCGTTAAGTTATCCAGTGCTACAGGCGCACGGGGAGCACATGGGGACTTATGCAGTGATATAAAAATTCATGGGGTTATGGCCAACGGAGAAGGCTCTACACACTTGGATAAAGTCCATTGGAAACCTAAGGGAGAAATAGATCTACACCTAGGATCCAAGGGTTTTTTCACAATTGTGTTCACAAACCTAGAGGATAGAGACAGGGTGTTTGAAGGAGGACCTTACTTCTATGCGGCTGCAGGCCTCTATACAAGGCCATGAGTTGAACTTTGTACCGGAATGAGAAACATTTACATCGGTGTCGGTATGGATAAGACTATATTCCCTACCTCTAGATTATTGGTTGCCAGAATCATTAAAAGCTATAGGTAATAAACTACGACATTTTTTAAAAATATCAGAGGCCACACTGCACAGAAAATATACCTCCTTTTCCAGAATATGCATGGAAATGGACCTTTCTGGGGCTTTGCGAGATGAAATAATTCTTGAAGTTTATGATGAAAAATGGGTGCATGCGATGGACTATAAGCATGTACCCTTCAGATGTTGCAAATTCCATGAACACAGGCACCTCTTCAGAGACTGCCCTTTAAATAAAATGGAGAGTAGTATCAAAGCAACCTCAGGTAAAGAAACTGAAAGCTTCACCAAAGTGGGAGGCAGAGGAAAAGGAGGGAGAAATAACCAAAAAAATATCTATGAGGAAAAGCAGCCTAGTCATAATAGGTTCAAGATATTAGGAGAAGAAGAGGGGGATGAAAGAGCGAATCAAGTAATGAAGGACAATCCTGTAGAGAAGGAAAAGGATGACACCATGGAGGATAGACTAGATAAAAGCTAACAAAAGGAGAATCAACCCAACACTATGGAACTTGATAAGGACCAGGAGATGACCCCAAGCAAAGTGGGAATGGAGGATCATGAACTGTAGGACATACTGGAAAGGGAGCATCTTGATCTAGAAAAGTTCCTGGAGGAAGGAATCACTAAAGGAGTAGATTCACTACCTCAAGATGAATTTAATAGAGTGCAATAGCTCTTCCTCTGGAGAACGCAGGCAAAGGGTTCTGGGGTCAAAATAAACCATGATAGTCAGGGTAACGGAGGGGTTAAAACTATGGAGGCAACAGGGGGACAAGCTCCCAAGAACCCATGAAGGAAAAGAGGAAGAAAAGAACAGAATGAGCTGCTGATTGAATGTGGAAAACTCATGATCAACTCAGGTAAGATGAAAGACCTAACTAGTTACTCATTTACAAATCTTTCTTACTGAAGCTTACAACATGGAATATTAGGGGTCTAGGAAGTAAAAGGAAACAACGAAATCTCAACAATAGAATGAAAGAAGAAAAACCAGATTTGGTATCCAGGAAATAAAATGTTCTGTAGACCAAATAAGAGAGATACATAGCAAATGGCTTATTAATTATGAATATCTAGAAGTTAAAGAAGACAACACAACTTTGGAACCCTCAGAAACTTGGAATCCTAGAAGCTGAAGCATCCAAGAACTACCTATCAATGGTCATCCAACCTTTGGGGGACAAGGAAGTTTATCTGATAACAAATGTCTATGGTCCACAAAAGTTTGAAGACAAATTCAGGCTTCTAACCTCTCTAGAGGAGCTAAGAGAGAGACATATGGGCATCCCTGGATTCTGAGAGGGGACTTTAATATGATTAGATCTATCTCAGAAAAAAGGTGGGACCAGATCTCTAGGTAGAGATTCCATAGCATTTCAGAACTTCATAAACAACATGAGGCTAGTAGATATAGAAACCAAAAATGGTATCTTCACCTGGAATAATAAAAGGGAAGGGGCTTCTCAAGTGGTCTCTAAGCTAGATAGTTTCATTATCTCTGAGGACCTTATCCTCTCAGGCCTTGACTTGTCAACTATGATCCTCCCTTTTGGAGGCTCGGATCGCTGGCCTATTCAATTAGAAGCATCCTTTATAGGAACTCCAAGAAACAGACCTTTCAGGTTTGAAAACATTTGGCTTACCCATACTGATTTCAACATAAATATTGAAAAATGGTGGACAAAATATTTGAATGCTCAGGGTACTAAAATGTTCCTTCTGCAGTAGAGACTGAAATATATCAAACTCATGCTTAAATATTGGAATAAGAATGAGTTTGGAAATATCTTCGAAGCCAAAAAAGTAGTTGAGGGGAAGCTACGGGAAATTAACCAGGAGCTAATCTCTAAGGGATTCATCGAGGAAGGTAAGAAACAAGCTGACTCGCTTCAACATGATTGAGAAGGCTTATGTAAGCAAGAGGAAATCTTCTGGAAACAGAAATCGAGGGTACAATGGTTAAAGGAAGGAGAAAGGAATACACGGTTTTTTCATAAGTCTACCATGGATCATAGGTCTCACAACAGGATTTTAAAACTGAAAAATACGCAAGGAAAAAAGCTCAACACCTACAAAGAAATAGAATCTGCTCTGGTTCAACACTTTTGAAGCATAGTAGAGGAGCCTCTCATAGATAGATCACAATTCATCAATGACTTCACTAAGCATATTCCTAAGCTAGTGATAAGAGAAGACAATTATAATCTTAACAGGCCAGTGAACGAAGAGGAGGTTAGCGAAGTCATCAAAGAGATTCAAAATGGGAAAGTTCCAAGCCCGGATGGTTTCAATGTTGACTTCTTAAAAGCTTGCTGGAACATTGTCAAGCAAGATATCCTGGAGGTGGTGGAGGACTCAAGGAAAAACAAAACTGTTCTGAAGGCGCTCAACACCTCTTTCATATCATTGATTCCAAAGCGGTAAAATGCTATGACACCAGACAAATTTAGACCCATAGCATTATGCAATGTGGTGTACAAAATTATATCCAAACTAATTGCAAACAGGCTCAAGCCCCTTCTTCCAACTCGAGTGTCTGAGGAGCAAACTGGATATGTGGAAGGTAGGAAAATTCTAAACAATATCATTCAAGCTCATCAGGTGGTCCACTCACTTAAGAGCAATAAGCAGGCAGGTATGATCATACAACTTGATCTAGAAAAGGCTTATGATAATCTAAGTTAGGCATACATCAGGGAAGTACTAAAAGCATATGGCTTTGACCATAACTAGATAAGATGGGTAATGGCCCTTGTTACCACCTCAAGCTCTTCAATATTGCTGAATGGCTCACCATCCAAAACTTTTAAGCCTTCAAGAGGACTCAGACAAGGAGATCCGCTCTCACCCTTCCTCTTTATTCTTATGATGGAAGGGCTAGGCAATGCGATCAAGGCTGCCAAAGTAGAAGGAAAAATTTAGGGTCTCAAACTCACCCTGAATGGGGATGCTTTGAACCTTCAACAATTTGTGGATGACACCATGCTGGAGGGTACACCTACGGTCAAAGAAGCTCATGCCTTCAAGCAAATACTAAAAGACTTTTCTATGGCTGTGGGTACTGAGTTAAGCCTTACCAAATCAAAGATTTTCTTTTTTAATATTGATATTTCCATTCAGATAAATCTCACTAGAATTCTAGGTTTTCAAAGAGATTTGCTACCCTCCAAATATTTGGGATTTCCTCTAATAGACAAACCTCTAAGAAATATAGTTTGGGAGCTTGTTATTAATAGACTCTAGGATAGAATTTGGAAATGGACAAACAGGTCTTTGAATTTGGCAGGAAGACTAGTGCTTACAAAAGCCATCCTACAAATTGTACCCATCTTCATGTTTTCAACACTTCCAGCTCCTAAAGGAGTTATACAACACATTAGAAATATCCAAAGATATTTTCTTTGGGTAAAAGGGGAAGAGAAAAAGAAATGGGCTTTGGTAGCCTGGGATAAGATCTGTAAACCTAAGACACATGGAGGTTTGGGACTGGATGACCCTGAAACCCTAAATAAAGTTTTGGGGGAAAAATTATGGTGGAGATGGCTAAAGGAATCATCTGCCCCATGGGCCAAGGTATGGAAACAGAAATATGCAAACAATTGGCAAGAAAGGGAGCACATCAGAATGTTTTGGATCATCAAAGGCTCCCACATTTGGAACAAAGCTTGGGAGAATAGAGCTATTGTTCAAAAACACAGTTTCTTGGAAATTAGAGATGGAAACTTGGCTTGGTTTTGGGAAGATAATTGGCAAAGGGAACCAAAACTGTTGAGAGAAGAGTTTGACAATCTTAAGAAGGATACTAATGACAAAGGGTTACACAGGGTAAATGACTTCTGGGATAAGGATAGAAGCAAGGGAAAATGGAGTGTTAGGAAACCAACTCACAAAAAGATAGAAAAGATAGATCAACGCCTTAGAATTCAGTCTCTTCGAGGGGGAAACCTCCTTTAAATTACATAAATGAACAATTCTTGGATGATACAAATGACAAGACCTCCTTTCTATATATAGGAGTCTAAGGTGTCATATAAATCAGAGCCGACATAACATAATAATGTAAGGGCACAATAATAACAATGTGGGCTTCTATGGGCAAATAAAACACTGGGGATACATGGGCACAACAACTATAATAAGGTGTTTATAATAACATAAGGTGTACCTATTGTATAGGAACCTAACATCCCTTTCCTTCAAAAAGTGTTGTCCTCAATGCTTGAGTAGTTCTTGATGCTTCTATATAAATTCTTGTCCTCCCATGTGGAATCTTCAGTGAGTAAGTTCTTCCACTTGATGAGATACTCTGAAATTGATCTATTTTTTAGCTATCAATTTCTTGGTTCTGTGACTGCTTTAGGTTCCAATATGATTTTTCCTTCCTTGTCAAGTTCTCGCAATATTGTTTGAACTGGGATCTTCTACAACTTTTGAATTAGTTCCCACTCCTTTGGGCATATGGATATTTGTAAGCCTGATGTTTGGAGGAGCACTTTCTGGAATCAAATTAATAGCATGATCATGATCATGAATAGGTGGGAGGACTTTGGGAGTCTCAAATACCTTGGAATGATTGTCCAAAACGTTTCAGAGATATGGAGAAATACATGATTTCGATGTGGGGTCCTCTAGTGAGCATAATTGTGCATTTACACCTCGTTGGTATTTATTTACAAGATTTGTCATGTTCTTAGAGTTTATTATCTTTCTATATTTCCCTTCGATACCCCTCAATTCAACTTCCTTTCCTTCCCAAAAAAATTTCAAGAAAAGTTCTTGAAAATTAAAAGCTATCGTACCCAAAGATTGTAGCCATTGGACTCCTAGTAAAAAATCAGCAACACCCATTGGACTGGAAAGCATTGGGCTATTCAATACATATTCTCTCATGGATAACTTGATATTACCATGTTAGGAAACCAGCTCAAAAAAAGATAGAAAAGATAGATCAACGCCTTATAATTCAGCCTCTTCCAGGGGGCAACCTCCTTTACATTACATAAATGAACAATTCTTGGATGATAAAAATGACAAGGCCTCCTTTCTATATATAGGATTATGAGGGGTCATAATATAATCAGAGCCGACATAACAATAATAATGTAAGGGCACAATAATAACAATAGTGGGCTTCTATGGGGCACAATAATAACAATATGGGGACTACATGGGCACAACAATATAATAAGGGGTTTGTACTAATAACAATAACGGGTTACACTAGTAGTATTGGGACCTAACATGGAGAGCATGGAAGAAATTGATTTACAGTGAGGACTCTCCGTTGAAGGCCCAGGCTAAAGCTCTCACAGTCATCCTGGAACAGAGAAAGATTCTGAAAGCAACATCTTCAGACCAACTGAGATTGGGCAAAAACAATGAAGGCAACTTTAACCTTAAATAGGCCAAGTGAATAGCCCTTGGGCTTGACTTTCCAAACCCTGACACAGTATGGAAGGGCCTATGGCAGAACCAAAACTGGATGAAAATCAAATTGTTCATGTGGTTGGTGCAACATAAAAAAATTTTAACTTGGGAAAACCTTCAGCAGAGAGGTGTAATTGGTCCATCAAGATGCTAGCTTTGAAAATTACAAGAAGAAACTATGGAACACCTTCTCAACCTTTGCCCATTCACCTCCACCTTGTGGAATTGGGTGGCTTCAATTTTCAGACATTCTGACAGGGACATTGGCAACATCAACAATACTTTGAGGAATTGGAGGAGAAATTTCTCTGCAAATGAAATTATCAACAAAGTTTGGGAGTTGGTTCTAGGATTTCTAATTTGGGATGTCTGGAAAGAATGTAACAATAGAATCTTCAAGAATAGGAATAGTTCAGCCCAGAGCATTATGGCTCAGATTAGAAGACAGCTCAAAGGGACTATAGGAATCCTTATAAAAAACCCCCCTGAGAACCAACCTCAAGATCAGGATGTGTAGATACTTCTGCATTTGGGCCTATAGGGGCTCTTCCCCTAGGGAATAATCAAGCATGTAAGTCATATAACAGTTGATAAGGACTTCTGGCAACCTCCCCCCCATAGTTTTATGAAATGCAATATAGATGGGGCCTCAAAAGGAAACCCTGGCATCGCTAGTTATGGAGGAGTAATAAGAGATGAAAATTGTTTAATAAAAGCCATCTTTCACAGTTATTTGGGTAAATCCACTAATAATATGGCAGAGCTCATGGCCCTTGAGCAATGCCTAGAAATCTTAAGGGACTCAAATTTACATAATACCATAATTGAAGCTGATTCTGAACTGATAATCAATTCAGTCAAGAAAATATGCAATGGCTTTGCACCAGACAAAGTATCGAAAAACTGGAGGTTACTGCAAGTCTACCAACTTATTCAATCCCACCCGCGCACAATGAGAACCCTTAGTTTCATTCATGTGCGACGAACAACCAATAAATTAGCGGATATTCTGGCAAATGAAGGCGTGCTCTATTCCAATAGCAACAAAAGATATGACTGGATAGAGACTCCCCAAGGATGACTGCGGGAAGAGTGTCACAGAAAGGTGACCTTAGACAGGGAATATTATCAGAGCAAGGGAACTAACCACGGTGAAGCTAGATGAAAACAGAGGAGTTCTGGTCTTCGGGCGGGAAAATGCACCCGGAACACTAAAATCCTTTGGTTTTCGGGCGAGAAACTACTTATAGGTCTAATCTGCGAATGTTTTAGATGCACTTTAAATATGGCCCTTCAATGTTTTGTGTCGAGTGCTTATTTAAAGAGTGGGCGGGTCAAGGAAATCGTAGTAATCCAATGATTTTCGCGTGACAAACAGCAAGAATGTTAACCATCCATTCGGACCCGAAACGCAATTAGGCAGTGGCTTTATTATGTTTCGTGTCCAAAGGTGCTGTTAAGTCTCGTGCAAGTTTAACAGTCCTTTCAAGATCACGTGAATCCGATGGATTTTGGGCAAATAAACAGCCCGGAGGTTATCTCCCAAGTCGGACACGAAATGGTTACTAAAGTTGGTACATTCTTTTTTCGGGTCTGTGTTTTTGGTTAAAGGGTGAGCATGTTGGACACCCGATGTAGTCCCTTAACCACTAGATCTGTGTAAAATGATCGAATGGTCATGGAGTGTTCTGGTTCCTCGGAGGTAACGTTGAAAGGTTTTGTGGGCCCTCGGCTCAGATTGTGGGTCCACGGCCCGGGTATAAAGGCCTTGTGGGGCTCCTTTATATGTATATTATGTAACTTTTTCATATAGTTGAATAGAAGGACCTAATATTACTGGAGCAAAAAAAAAAAATGATACTCATTTCCATGGTCTACTTGTTTAGGGTTTGAGACCCATTAACTTATATATACCCTGTAATTATGGGTTCACTATGAAACAATTATTTGGTAGTTTTTCTTTCACAGTCTTGAAGATACAAGAGTTCTAATTAACTACTAGAGCCTTCCACAGGATTCTTTTCCAATTCTTTGTTTCATATAATATTTACTAGCTTATTAATGACGGATTTATGACTTTGAATAACCCTAACTATTACAGATCTTCATGTATTACTGAGCAATACTAGTCTTAGCTTTTTGACGAAGGGAAGGCTCTCCATTATTTTCTGTCTATCTTGCATTTAAGTTCTTTCTCAGATATTTCCATACAACTTAGTGATCTGTTTATCTTGCAAGCTCATTTGTTTAATATGTTGTCTGTTTCGATACTTATGGACATGGTGTTAGATTTTAGTTTTAATTACAAGACTCTCTACTTAAATTATTTAATGCTTAATGTTCACAGGGTTGAATTATGTTCTGGGAGTGCATAGGAGACTGCTGAAAACAAATTGGTGTCTGGCTAACCCATTAACAATCCAATCACCTACCACCTTTTACCATGTAAATTACAAATTGAACTAATATTGAGTTGTTTCCACTAGGTTGTGCTCTTACGGTTCACTTGCGCATTGCTACTATCTGGTATTCGTTTATTCATGTGTTAGACAGGGTATCTACCCTTATTATCGTTACTTCTGGGTTATTGGAAACCCAAATACAATATTCTAGTTCATACTAGAACTAATCACAGGAATGTGATTCAGGGTTTCTTTTAAATATTTTATGGAATTTATTAGTCTTATTTCCTTTTATATTCCTAGCAACAAGCAAATTATCAGTTGTTTGCCTTAATAGTTAATCCATCTGCACACATTATCTACACGATTTTTCTTTCAGCGAGTACTGCTAACATTATTCTCCTTACTGTTTCTTGTTTCTTTTTTTAAAGAAAAACACATTAAGAGAAGACTTTTGTTCAAACAATCAGCTTTCAGACATACTATAATAAAAGTAGTCCTTGTATTTCTCTCTGCTTTCAAATTACACAAAGGAAAAAGAAAAATTGTGTGTATATATACACATTCGAGATACTTATCTGTTAAATTCTGTTAAGGTCGTAGGTCAAGAACCCACAGGTGAAACCTATCCACCCTACCAATTAGAAGTCGGCTATTATGTCCAGGCTCCCCCCCCCCCATCGAGCTCCTCAATTCCTCCAAAACAGTTTCTAAGGTAGCAGTATTGGATTGCTCTGGCCTCAGGACCCCAAGTCTAGCCACAATTCCTCTCCTTCCTTCAAGAAAGATAATGTCTAGAGGTTTTCTTCCGACTGAATCTCGTTTAGCTCTAGGAAAAATCATTCCCCCTTCCCCCAACCCTTTTTTATTTTTTTTGGAAAAAAGGAGGCAAGGAAATAACTGCTCCTAACTGATAACTGGGGAAAGAGAGTTACTGACGTTCATCCGTGAATTCCCCAACCTCTCTTAGGGGCATAATTAAATGTATTTATTACTTATCAAAATTACTATTTTACTAACCCAAACATCACAGTAACTAATTATTTAACGATTTACTTTGTTCATAACAATAAAATGACCAATAATTACTTCAGTGTGTCACAAATTTGAATTGAAGTGATTAATGGTTTTTACTGATTTTTGTTTTTTATGTGCTAACATTATGTTTTATTATTATTATTATCTTTTAATGCAATGCTTCATTTTTTCTAAAACTTCAATATATTTTATATATTGAGTTGATATTTAAATATTTACACTCATTTACATACACTACAATATCTTCTTGATAGTGGGTTGTAGAGCACCTCTAAGTGCAATAAAATATTTGACTAATTTGAATATTTTGAATGATTAATAAATTTGAAGTCAATATAAATTGGTGTAATCTAACTTATAAATGAATTTTTGACGAAAATCCAATTTCAATCAAAATTATAATTTATTGTTGTTTAAAATACATTTTTGAATACATAAATAGATTCAACACTTAAATTAAGCAACTTAAATTCAAGTTTTTAAATTTTTTTAATTAAAAATAATCACAAAAAATACCTTAAAAAACCATTCATAAAAACCAAATTTATAATCATTTACCCTTCAAACAAAAATATTTACTTATTTCATATATTATAATATACCTAATAAATAATACTTTATAAAATATTTGACTAAATGGTCAACCTTAAATACTCCAGACATGTGTGGTTAATATTTAAATAAAAATATTTACTTCTTATTTCACGTATATTATAATATACATGAGAAATGATACTTTGTAAAACATTTGATTAAATTAACCACTTTAAATACTTAAAAAACTTGTGGTTAATATGAAATTATCGCAATGTTAAAATAAAACTCAATAAAATTCAAATAAAAATATTTACTCCATATATATTAAATAATACTCAATAAATGTTTAACTAATTTGATAATTTTGAATACTTGATAAATTTGATGTTAACGTAAATTTCCTATAATATTAAAATAAATATCCATACTCATGTGGAAATCAAACTTATGATTCTTTTAAACATCAAATAAAAATATTTATTTATTTCATATATTTATATCCAAAGTGTTTTTCTATAAAGTTGGTTGGCCAAACATTGTTTGACCTAGCGAATCTTGAAACTCTATTTTCGTCGTTTTCTTACCAGTTAAAATTGATAAGTGGAAAGGGCCTGTGAGCAGACAAATTTCCGAAGTTATTAACGGTGTTAGCCTCTGTATGTATATTGTTGTGTTGTTTAGAACCCCAACGTTGACGATTAGGGGTTGTAGTAATTAATTATATTATCACTACGCTGGTCTCTTTAGAATTTTCACCTTTCTCAATGGCAACAAATCCCTCAACATTAATGAGTAGAAGAAGCTCAAGGCATTCTGACTCAAAGTTGTCGCGGCCAAAGATTATAAGAGCAGTGATGGAATCAAGCCTTTGAAGAAACTCTCAATAACCTAGTGAAATTATGGGGAGAAGAAGAAGAAAGAAGAAATTATTTTAATGTCCACAAGGCTAAAAATAGCCTATGGGAAAGATTTCTTCTCCTTTTGATTCTTGTATTCAACCCTTTTCTTGTAAATCCTCACAATAAATACTCCCAGCTTCTCGACAAACCCCTCGCTGAATAGCTTATCCCAAGAGCTATTTGCAAGGATATTTGCATAAATTTCCCTATTGTCCTTAAAGGTCTCACATTATAAAATGAAATTATTTTTTGTTTCCATTATTCTAGAAGACCAAAAAATACATACTCTTTATTCCCACACTTCTTTTAGCCTTTTTCAGCACCCTGTTTCACAACGGAGTTGATGAGAATTAGTCCTTAACTGAGCAATAAGATTTTTGGCTTTCCAAGAAGTATTGGCGGCGCCTATGTACACTTTCTTATTTTATTTATTTTATTTTATTTTTAATTTTATTATTATTTTATTATTTTATGATTATGAGTGGGATTAAACTCTTCAATATGGTACTTTTTCTTTCTCCCTAGCTCCTTATCCCAAGTATGCTTGTGGAACTTATCCATAATAAAAGCTTTTATCTCTTTACTATTTTTGGGACACATGTTCAAGCAAATACCTCATTTACTAAACCAAACGATAATTTTTTGCACCCAAGTCTTTTTTTTTGCACAATATGTCATTAAAGACAACCTTAGACCATCTTCCCTCTTCAATTTGCCTTAACTTTTTTTAAATACCTATAACTCGCATCATAGCAATTGCTTCAATAGAAGTAACCCCTATTTCACTTAAGAAGATAACATAAGGATATGCACTTTTAATTTTGAATTTGTTTGTAATCAAGTGCTTCTAAATTTTCTCAATTTGTTTCCAATGCATGTCTGATGTACTATTGGCCCACAATTAACAACCGTAAAATATCACCGAAATCGCTAAAAGCCCAAAAAGAGTTTGAGTGGTTTTCTAGTCCCATAACTCTTCCTCTCTACACCTATTTTGAAAAGCATAAAATTCTTTCCAAACCCCCAAAGTTATTTTCTTTCTACAGTCGTCCCAACTTAGATTTTTGTTGAATTCAATTTCGTGGTATATTTAATCTGCAACTTCTTCCAAACTGTTGCCTTCAAAGTAGAACTTATGTTGGTTATGTTTTCTTTTGTTAGAGAAAACCACTACTTTCATTTTTCTAATATTGACTTGCATCCCCATCCTTCTACAAAAATTATCAAGGGAAAGTAAGTGCTCTTGCAAATGAAGATCAGATTTAGCAATCAAAATAAGGCCATTTGCATACAAAATAAGCCTTATAGCAACGTCACTGCCTTGCGAATTTAGCCACTCTTTGAGCTTGTCGATATATAAACCAAAAAGGGTAGGAGACAATGTGAAAACTTGCTTGACCCCGATATCACTTCTAAAACTTTCATAGGTGCGTGTTGAAGTTCTAATTTTGACTTTCACCTCTTCATACAGTCTATGCATAATTGCTCTCAAAATTATGCCTAGGAATCCCAAGTTCCTCCATTATGTGCCACAACTTATCCCTGAGAACCATGTCAAATACTTTTCTAAAATCAACAAAGCAAAAAAAGGCTTCTTCCTTTTTCTCCCACACTTTTTCAATGATGTGACTTAAATTTTTACCATGATCAACTATGGATTGGTTAGGTCTAAAACCTGCTTGCCCTTTAGCATGTTTCTCTCTTTCTTCCTCCCAATTTCTTATTTTATTTTCTAGCATGCTTCCAAATATCTTTGCAAACAAGGGGTTTATCATATTGTTCATATAATTTGAGGTATTATTGACGTCACCAGTCTTGAAAATAGGTATTTCCATACTAGTTGTCCAAATTGCAGTGAATCCCTGTTGTATGATGTTGTTGAAAATATTTGTAATGTGAGGTGGCAGAATTTTTAAGCCCCACTTTAGATACTCTGCTTGGAGTTCATCTAAGTATTTTGTTTTTCCAACACCCAACTTCTTGATACCCATCTCTACCTCTTGCACCATGAAGAGTTCAATATCAGTGTTGACCAAAGGAGGAGGGTCGACCTTGGGATCATGCTCATAAAATTGTCTCGCATAGTTGAACCATTTAGAAGTTGTAATATTATTTTCAATTTGCATCCTTCTCGGTTGGAGCTCCTTCCAAAATAATTTGGGGTTATTTTTCCCAAGGAAGATTAGTTCTTCCCTCCTAGCAACCATGAAATCAACCTTTTTCTTTCTTAATATCTACTTGTAAGCTTTGAGCTTTATGTTATCCTTGTTTGACTATTTCCACATTCTCCTTGCCTTTTTTCATTCCTTGTCAAACCAAGAATTAACCAAAAAGAAATTTGTTTCAACCTTCTTAATTTTTTTTTCGCTTTTGCAGCTTGCGAGTGCATCTTGAATTAAATGTGTTAATTTGTGACTATGAAGGTTGTGAATTGGAAATTTTGTCTTCTCGAAGAGACTCTCTAGCGTTATTTTGAAGGTGTTACAATTTTCTAGAGTCAAAACAATTTTTCCCTTTGGGATATTTTGTTGAACACACAATGTGTTTTACCCTAACTGCCTCTTTCTAGTCCAAGAGAAACTTAAATATATTGGCTTGTGATCCGATTTTAAGTCCCAAAGTTGATATCAAATCAAAACATCCTCCATTTTCTCACACAAACCATCCGAGCAAATTTCACAATCTGCTACACTTGCTCCATTGTAAGTATTGCAAGTGAAATTACTAGACTTTTCCCATCTAGTTAAACCATTACAAATGAATACTTTGAAAGCCCCACATAGAGAAAGAAATTGTTCACCAAAGAGATTGCAACCCTTTTTCTCTAAAATGATTTCCCACTAATGATTACTCTCTTCTGTAAGCTAGATATGGTCACAATCTTATTTACAACAAATAATGTTAGCTTGCTCATTTTCATTGCTACCATTGAAATCACCCACTATAAGGACTTCACCTAGCTGAGAATATGTTGCAACATCCACTTTTAAGGCTGTAAAGGGATCTTTGTGGTCAAGCCCTATACTATTGTAAGTTTTTGAAACTTGTGGCGCAAAGTAGCATGCTACAATTCTGATGTGATTTCTTTTCTGATATTTTAAACCAATGAATTGTTTATTTATGTCTTATTTTTCTAATTGAATGATACAACCTTCTTTTTCCTTCACTAATACCATGATACCCACGTGTACTTTTCCATTCCCTGTTACCTTGTTCCACATTGCCTTCTTCTATCACCCTTCAAGCAAAGGTGTCTAGTACCCTTCATGGTCATGTGTTTCTATGAGGAAAATTATGTTTCTATCTTCCATAATAGGCCCTAACCCAGGCCCTCGTCTACATGGATAACCTCTCAGAGTTCCAAAAAACTAATATTAAGGAAACTTGGGTATGACTTGATTGCTATTTCTTTTACATGCAAGACTCATAGTTGAGTCTCTGTCCCTGCTTGCCCATACTGACCTTGCTTCCTTATTTCCCGCTAAAGAATTGTTGACTCTTCTTTGTTACCATCTTGCTGCTATGTTTGGGAAGCAGATCCAAAACACGCTATCACAACCTTACCTTTATAAATCCATGCTCTCTTGCCCTCATCCCTTGTTGCCCTAACTTTTAACATTTTCTCACTCATTTCCTCTTGTTGTATTACAATTAAATCTTCTTATGGAAAAAAGAGAGAACCCCTCAAGAGTTGCTTCTTGCTTAGAATAATATATTTATCATGCAAGATAGGCATAATGACGTTTATGGGTCTAGCTCTCTCACCATTAATCTTACCCACCCTCCATGCTTTGCATATTTATCCTTGCCAAAGAAACTTTTCTTTTAAGAAGTCCCTTGCAAGGTCAAGAGTACATTCATTTTTCCCATAGTCTTTCACCCCTTTAATAATTATGTTTGTTTCTCTATCTTTCCTTTCCTTGCTTTCTTTATCTTGCATGTTGCCAACCTAAATGTTTGCTTCTCCTTCTCTATTAGCATAATTTCTAATAACTTGACCCAAAGTGATCTGAATTGGATCCATAAAGAATGATTAACAAAGCCATGGCTGTACCAAGTCGGGACAAAATTCAAAGAATTTAAAACAGTGATTGAAAACACCTCTAAACCAGTAGCAGTGGCAGCCAGTGTAGAACGACGAGGACCTCGGTCAAAGCGCGCTGACCAAGGCCCATGGAGACTGCGCGGGAGGCGAAATTAGCCCCTGGGAGGCCCGGATCGAGAAAAAGAGGGAGTTTTTGATGCGCGATTAGCGCATCGTTGGGCGAAAACCCCAAAAATGGAGAAGCCCCGAGCACTCGATCGTGTGGAAGCCAGGAAAGCCGTAGGACAAAGGCTAAGCGCTAAAGGCGGGACCCGCTCCAAAACTGGCGATATTGATCGAGGGCATCCATGGGCGGTAAGCAGTTTTGAAGGAGTGATTCCACTCAGCGCCCGACGCGTGGCAAGCGGAGAAGAGAGAAAACCGCCGCTCATCGCACGCTAACGATCGAGCTAGTCAATCGTGTGGGATGAGCGAATGGCGTCGGATCTGGGGGCTCCAGATCTAACGGTTGAGATCGCACCCGATGGAGAAGATAGAATTGACAGAGCATTAAGCCGCGATTTAGAAGAACTTGAGGTCCTCTTTGACCACCAAGGTGGCAGAAGACTCATTCCACGACGTAATCGAAGAATTGAACCGACGAAGTAGGCTGGTGTAGTTCGCAGGAGGACAAGTGGCCATCCCTGAGAGCCTGATGATAGCGCCGAAACAGGGAATTCCAAGTGCAACTGCAAGCAGGCGATCCGACGAAGGCGGAAGAGGAAGCGAACTGCCATGAGCTCGAATGGATTTAAAGCCATGTACAGACCAAATAGAGGGCATGAGTCGGGAACCGAAAGACGGAACATCGAAGGCAGAAGGCAGAGAAGAGAACCAGTAAAGAAAAAAGCAGAAAGAAGACAGAAGGGCCGAGCTGACCAAGGGCAGCGTCGAGCACTAGAGAGCTTGAGAGATTCAAGCCATCCCTAAGAGGATTTGTCAAACCAGAGAGGTCAAAGAGTTGGTAAGGAAAAGAGTCTGTGTACTCTAGTGGTTTGGGCAATCCAAAAACCACCCTGCCAAGCCAGTCTATTTCAGGAGACTCATATTTAGCTCCTTCATTGTAATTATCTGCTTCAAGAAATAATAAAAGAAGGCCACCACTGAGAGCTGGACCAGAGATGTAGCCCTGGAGGATAGGGTGAACTCCTTATTAATTGCTTGTGTTTTTGTATTTGCTTAATGTATTTCTCTGTTATTTTCCATTTCAAGTGTTTGTGTATTTGCAATCTGATCGATCCGTTGCTTAAATAACATAGACACACACACCAACATATGAGTTTGTAATACCTTCATTTAATAAATCTTTAATTGAGGTCACTCGTAGGGTGATTATCAGATCAAGTGGTATTAGATCTCTAGGTTGAAAGGTTAGACAAACTTGTGTTGGTTTAGCTATTGAATGCTCACTAGATCAAAGCTCAAATTAGGAGAAAGAGAGTTGGTCGAAACTAATCCTGAGATTGGGAGAGTCTATCCTCAGAAGACTATGTCAGAGGAAGGTTCGGTGGGGCCAGACCCTCAATTCATAGAGAGTTTCCTAGCTATAAAGTCTATGGTAGAAGAAATATATAGGGACTTTAGAAAGCATAAGGATGAAGATTCATCAGGTTCTAAACAAGATAAAGAAGAAGATGAATCTCATTCCCATGACCACTCAAAAGGAAAAGGGAAAGATGAAAAGTTTCTCACACCTCCTAATAGCCCTGTGCATAATAAGAAAGCATCTTTAATCAAGCTAGATGTTAAATTCGACTTGCCTATATATGATGGAGAGCTAAATGCTGAAAAGTTGGACAATTGGATTAGGACAAATTGATGTGTATTACAGAGTGCAGAACATCGATTCAGACAAGAGCAAAATTTAGCTGGAAATCCTATGCCTAAGAGGCACTTCCTTGGTTTGGTGGGAAGGAAGAACCCAAGCTGACATGAAAATACATGGTAAGACTATCTCTGTCTGGAGTGACTTTGTTTCTGCAATCAAGAAGCAGTTCTATCCATTGGCCTACATGCAACAAGCCATGATGAGTTAGCAAACTCTTCGACAGTTGAAAGGGCAAAGTGTGCAAAAGGGTTACACTCAAGAATTAGAAGAGATAATTGATTCTAAGGGATCTCATTAGCTCACCAGAGACCCTTTTTTAAAGTACATTGGGTGGTCTACACAGCTACCATAGGATACCATCCTCATGTTAATCCCACTAAGTATAGAATGAGGTATCTGTAAAGCTTCTCTAAAAGCTAGAGAAAGAATTGGAAATCCAGAAGTTGGGGGATCATCCCAACCCACTGCAAGAAAGAGCAAAGGAGAAAGAAAGCGAAGTGGAAAGCAAGGAAGGGAATACTGAAACAGAAAAACAAGCTTCATGCACTCACTATAAAAAGGAGGGGCATGATGATGAGCACTGTTGGATTCTGCATCTAGAGCTGAGACCTAAGAAGTTCAAGGGCAAGAAGAAGAAGACTGTTGCAGCTATTCAGAAAGATTTGGGGTCAGACTCAGGATATGAAACAATCATTGTAGCCATAGGTATAAAAGGCAAGAATTCTGAAGCATCTACTAGTAATTCTGCTCAAATTATTATTGATGAAGAGCATGAGAGAAGAAGACATGAGCTTTTCCATATTCGAGTTATTTCCAAACATCAAAAGATTGATACTTTGTTTTATAGTGGCTCACAAGTAAATTTGATTTCTAAAGCAATTGTAAAGAAATTGGGATTAGCAACTACACCTCACAAGAAACCATACCCATTAAGATGGTTGAATGATAAAGCACAACTACAAGTGACTAGACAGTGTAAACTCAAGTTTTCTTTTGGATCAACATCTGTAGATGAGGTTGAGTTAGACATAATTCCTTTGGATATATGTGGAATTGTTTTAGGGAGTCCTTACTTGTATGATAGAAAAGCTATTTCCTATAGAGCTGAGAACAAGTATCTACTTGTTAAAGATGGAATCGAATACTTTGTAAGAGCTCATAAGCTTAAGAATAATTATACTCTCATAAACTCAGGGTAGATGAAAAGAATGATAAATTCATGCAAACAATTCTTACTAATGGTTGTAAAAGAAAAGAAACCCGATAAAACTAATGTATTTGAGGGTTGTAATGCTAAGCAACAAGCTGATATAGAAAAGATTGTTTTAGAGTATGATGTTCTGTTTCAAGAACCTAAAGGTCTGCCAACCAAAAAGGAAATAGTACATGATAATATTTTGCAGCAAGATGTTCCATTGCCTAACATTGGAATGTACAGGTTGTCTGCTTTAGAGAATGTTGAAATCAAGAAGCGGTGCAGGAGTTGCTCGAGAAGGGGTTCATCAGGCCTAGTACATCACCATGTGGGTCACCAATTGTTTTGGTGAGAAAGAAAGATGGCTCGTGGAGAATTTGCATTGACTACCGAGCACTGAATAAGATAACAATAAAAAATAGTTATCCCCTTCCTCACATAGATGACCTTTTAGATCAATTGAAGGAAGCTGTTTATTTCACCAAGCTGGACTTGCATAGTGGATACTACTAGGTCAGAGTTGCAAAGAAAGATGCACGGAAGACTGCTTTCAAGACAAAGCAGGGATTGTATGAGTGGTTGGTTATGCCTTTTGGCTTGACCAATTCCCCTGCTACTTTCACGAGATTAATGAATGATGTACTCATGCCTTTTCGTGATGATTTTGTTATTGTGTATCTGGATGACATTCTGATTTTTAGTAAAATGCGGGAAGAACAATTAAAGCATGTTAAGCAGACATTAGATGTTTTGTAAAGAGAAAAACTTTATGTTAAACTCTCAAAGTGTGAATTTGGCGAAACATCTCTAAATTATTTGGGTCGTATAGTAGGGGGTGGAGAATTGAAAATAGATCCCTCTAAAGTGGCAGTCATTGTAAACTGGCCTAAACCCAAGTCTGCTACAGAACTGAGAAGCTTCTTAGGAGCAACACAATATTGGAGGAAGTTCATCTTTAACTTTTCCTCAATTGCAACTCCCTTACATGCTTTGACAGGATTGAACAAGGTGTTTCAGTGGGGAGGCAAACATCAAAAAGCCTTTGACACATTGAAAGAAAAGATTAATACAGCACCTGTACTAGCACTGCCTGATCCACAAAAACCATTTGAGATCCAAACAGATGCCAGTCACTATGCGATGGGAGAAGTGTTGACACAACATGATAAACCCATATGTTATCATTCTGAGACTTTTAATTTTGCAGTAGTTAACTATCCTACATATGATAAAGAATTGTATGCATTAATTCAGAGTGTGAAAAAGTGGAAACATTACTTAATGGGAAAAGAGGCAGTAATACATACTGATCATCAACCACTCCAATATCTACACTCCCAAACTAAGTTGCAGCAATCAAGACATTACAGGTGGATGGGTTTTCTACAACAGTTTCATTTAGTCGTCAGATATAAAAAGGGCATACACAACAAAGTTGCAGACATGTTATCTAGACCCATTATAAATGCATCTACTATACTTAAGCATAATTTTGTACTACATGAAAGCTACATTGAAAAATATGCTCAAGAAAACCAACTTTTGGTGGTCTAAAAGCTTTTCAGTGGGAAGGTCGTGATCCAAATTAGATCCATAAAGAATGATTAACAGAGCCATGGTTGTACCAGGCCAGGACATACTTCAAAGAATTTAAAACAACGTCGTAAACACCTCTAAACCAGTGGCAGTGGCAGCCAGCGTGGAACGACGAGGACCTCGGTTAAAGCGTGCTGACCGAGGCCCATGGAGACTGCGTGGGAGGCAAAATTAGCCCCTGGGAGGCCTGGATCGGGAAACAGAGGGAGTTTTTGATGCGCTATTAGGGCGAAAACCCCCAAAATGGAGAAGCCCCGAGCACTTGGTCGCGTGGGAGCCTGGAAAACCATGGGACAAAAGGCTAAGTGCAAAAGGTAGGACCCACTCCAAAATCGGCGGTATTGATCGGGGGGCATCCATGGGCGGTAAGCAGTTTTGATGAAAAAGGAGCGATTCCACTCAGCGACCGATGTGTGGCAAGCAGAGGAGAGAGAAAACCACCGCTCATCGCATGCTAACGGTTGAGCTAGTCAACCGCGCGAGACGAGCGAATGGCGTCAGATATGGGGGCTCTAGATCTAACGGCTGAGATCACGCCCGATGGAGAAGACGAAATTGATAGAGGGTTAAGCCGCGATCTAGAAGAACTTGAGGTTCGCTTTGACTGCCAAGGTGGTGGAAGACTTATTCCACGACATAACCGAAGAATTGAACCGACGAAGCAGGCTGGTGCAATTCGCAGGAGGACAAGTGGCCATCCCTGAGAGCTTGATGATAGCACCGAAACAGGGAATTCCAAGCGCAGCTGCAAGCAGGTGACCCGACGGAGGCGGAAGAGGAAGTGAACTGCCATGAGCTTGAATGGCTTTAAAGCCATGTACACACCAGACAGAGGGCATGAGTCAGGAATCGAAAGACGGAACACCGAAGACAAAAGACAGAGAAGAGAAGAACCAGTAAAGAAAAAAGCAGAAAGAAGACAGAAGGGCCGAGCTGACCAAGGGCAGCATCGAGCACCAGAGAGCTTGAGAGATTCAAGCCATCCCTGAGAGGATCTGTCAGACCAGAGAGGTCAAAGAGCTGATAACGAAAAGAGTCTGTGTACTCTAGTGGTTTGGGAAATCTAAAAACCACCCTGCCAAGCCAGTCTGTTTCAGGAGACTCATATTGAGCTCCTTCATTGTAATTCTCTGCTTCAAGACACAATAAAAGAAGGCCACCACTGAGAGCTGGACCAGAGACGTAGCCCTGGAGGATAGGGTGAACTCCTTATTAATTTCTTGTGTTCTTGTATTTTCTCACTGTATTTCTCTGCTGTTTTCCATTTCAAGTGTCTGTGTATTTGCAATCTGATCGATCTGTTGCTTAAATAACATAGACACACACACCAACATATGAGTCTGTAATACCTTCATTTAATAAATATTTAACTGAGGTCACTTGTAGGGTGATTATCAGATCACCAAGTTTTGGAAACTTTTGTGGAATCTCTTTTCCTTTCTTCTCTTTCTTTCTCTTCATGGTTGTCTATTTGGGCAACCACTTTCCCTTTATCCTAGGATGGTTTCACATTCACCACCTCTGTTCTTTCCACTACAGATTTCTTCATGTTTTTCATATCCATCTTCATGCATTGCCATTTTGTCTTCCCTATCAAGAGAGCTTCCTGTAGCAATGCCACTTGCTCCTTCAAAATTTTATTGCTTTTTGCTAAAGCCTTATTTTCAGCCATTATTACATGAATTTTATGATCTCTTTCTTTCTCTTTAGCTTCTAAAACCTCCAACCTCTTTCTTGCATTTAAAAATTCTTTCACATAAATATCAGATGACCAAGTGAGAGGTGTGGATGTTTGATTATAGAAGGCAGAATCATCAATGATTTTTCCTCTAGACTTGTTGTTACCAAATTACTTGCAAAGGGGACTTGATATTCATCCAAAGAGGCTCTAAAGGATAGATCGATATACAACTCGATTGAAAAGTTGATCGCCTGAGATAAAATATTGAACGATTCCATTAAGTCTCCCAAGAAAAAGCCGGGAGAGAAATGGTGGGACTATCAGGGATGTAACGACTGTGGAAGCCTATTGGACCCCTTGGATGAGAATCTAATACGAGAGATTATCAAATATGGTGATTTCGTCCAGGCCACCTACAACGCCATGGACTTCGATCCCAAGTCCCACCGATATGGCTACTATAAATATGCCTAGAGCTCGTTGCTTGATAAATTGGGGATGAATAATTTTGGATATAATGTGACACAACACATCCATGCCACCTTAGGAATATTGTTTCGCAGGTGGTTAACGCAAATGTTTTCATTGGATAGATTAGATTAGGTGTCCAAAGGAAGTAGTTGGGTGGGATTCATGGTCATCTGCGACAACGAGCAAGAGATCACTAGGCTTGGGAGGAGAGACATCATTGTGTCATACAAATGAACCGTGACGCCACTAGAAAGGGCACAAAATCTAGAGGAATTTTTCATGCCCACAGTGACAAAGAGAAAGAAAAATAAAACACCCTTCTGGGTGTTGCCTGGAGCCCAGGGTGGAGAGTTGGTTTTGGATTTTTTATACTACCAAGAACCCCAAAGGCCATAGCACTTCGGATCAAGTCGTGAATGAGGTCAGAAGATTGGTACAACTATACGATGGTGAAGAAATCAGTATAGAAATCACTAGCCACAACTTGGCCAATATGGCCAGTAGTTGCTACTGATGTAGAGATTGATGGGCAGTAGCATCAAATACTAAATACTTTTGAACAAAAATTTTCTTTTCATGATGCTAAAATTTACATAAAAGAGTACAACTAGAGAAATTACATTATGTAGAAAAGTTGCTTGATAATTTCCTATTATTATTTTTGAAAGTCTTATTTGTTTTACAGGTGGAAGGAGTTGCCCATGAGGATGGGAAAGGCCCCAACATTTAGGACACATTCCCACATATTCCAGGTTAAGTTCAAATTCACACTTACATGAAAGGAGTTTAAGGTCAATAGTGGTTCATTTTATTTAATTGAAGTACGCTAATGCTTCAGCAAGTTAATGCAAGTAAAATTAACGATGGGAAGATTGGGGATGCTGCATTGCATCAATACCACCATTATAAGGTAGAAGCTCTTGGGTCAATTAATAGAAGTTGCAAATGCCAGTATCATTATCCATTGTCTTTTGTGAACGTTGATGGGATTTAAATTATTTATTGTGATTTTGATATGCAAGAAGATGTTCAGTTTCTCAAATATCTGGGAATGGACATGTATCGTTTTTCTATTTCGTGGTCACACATATACCCCAGTAAGGTGTTCATACATATCATCAATCAATGAATAACCACAAATTTACTTTTAGTACATATCGCCTTCATTGACTGGTTAACTAGTTGAGTGATTCCTTTATAAAGGGTTCGCCAAGAAACTGAGGAGTCAATCCAAACGGAATGGCTTACTACATCAATATCATAGACGAGCTCCTAAAAAATGGTATTAGAAAAATATTTACCACACAAATATATGTGTTTTTTTGTCGCATCAAAATCCAAATAAATTAGAGGAATCGTGCATCTCAACTTTAGATCTCTTTGGAGTTTTAAAATCGTGCATCTCAGCTTGATTCCTTAACTAGTTCTTAGATTGAGTTGATTTCAATGACTTGTGAAGATGACAAGCATGTTCCCACTATTCAGTTGTCAGTAAGTAGTGGTGTTCTTGCTATGAAAGTCTCTAAGGAAGTATGGTAGAGACCTAGTGCTTTACCTATGGTTTATAGAACAAGTGAAGAGAGCTTACTTCCTCATTTGGGCACATGGAAAAGAGCTGAAGCTATAGTTTTGAGAATATGGCTTTCCATTGAGGGGCAAATGTAGAGAACTCCCTTCACTTTAGGTATGGGGGAACCAAATCTATCAGGTAAGCCTATTCTTAAATATGATAGAACATGCAGGGAAATATTTTTACACTCTTTAAAACAACATAAACAATTCCATAATCTAGAAGATGCCACACTCTGCAATGTCCACCATATCTTTGAGGCCTGGGTATTTATAGCCCAATAATTGTTGCACAAAATATATCAAAGAATAAATTTTGGGGACTTCATAGGAGCATCCACAGATTGTTGGATGGTTGAAAGGATATGGAAGAAGCTCACAAAATTTGTGAATTTTCTTCTAGTGATGGACCCAGATGATTTCCTTTGCCTTAAACACCAGTTATCTATTAGCAGCACTAGTACTCTTGGAAGTGCATATTGCCTTCATTCTACCCCCATCATAGACCTTACAAATCCATGCAAGGAACTAAGGCATCTAGTGCCCAAAGTCATGGGTGTTGAGGATGATCCAAAGGGTGGACCAAGGCTCTACGAGGCAGCTATGCATTTGTTTCATTCACATGGACTTCCATCACATAACACTTTAGGTGGTTATAATACTGCAACAATACATGTTCTGTTGGCCTTCTAGGAAATAGAAGTTGTGGTGAAAAGTTTTTTCTTCTCATTTCAGCATGTGGTAATTGTAGTCATGGGTAGCGTATCAAAAAATGGTAATTGCAGTCATGGGTAGCATTGAAATGAAGGGTCCATCATATATAGGTGCTTGTGATGCCCTGTATTAGATATATTTTGAACAACCTTATTTCCCCAGTGTGGATGGTGCAAATACATTTTTGGGTGACTATTGGAACTAAAGTTCTACAACTATTGTCAATGCTACACTGGAAGATCTACATAAATATACATACAAATCAAATGGAGTTTACAAGACAAAGAACACTACAATGCACAATTCCTTCAATTCTTCAAAGTATAACCCCAAATTCATACATACACTTCTTACATTGACAATTTTGAATGACATAGAATTATATTTTATATAGGATTAGACTCATTTTTGTTCATCCTCATCAGTAAGGATAATTTACATGTTTAGAAAATGATTAAAATTTGATGCAATATTTGGGGTTTCATCACCATCTAATTATCAATGTAATGGGTCTTATTGGATCTTGTTTTGATTGATTGATTTAATGCATTACTATTTTATCATGAGTTCTTCTCCTTTTTCAAAAAGCAAGTATCATACAACAATTTCTTGTACAAAGCTCTTGGGAATAATAACTAAAGTGTATTTAATATTTTGAAAAATAGCCAAGTTACTAGTAGAATTAGGCATATTATGTTGGGTGTGTTTATAGAATAATGCACATCTCTTTCTTTCCTTTTCGTGGAAATCTGTCACCTGTTGTGGCAACTTCATGATTTCTTCGGTTCCAATCCTAAAGGTACTTTTCTAAAGAAAAAGCTTCAAACTTGGTTATATTTTTTGAATTATCATCAATCTCTACATCAGTAACAGGCCAATGGATGATGCTACTGGTCAGATTGGCCTAACAATTACTAACAGCCTACCAGATTTCTCAAGTGGTCAATTTCGACATGTAAACTAGTAATGCTAAAATTTCAATGACCGTGTTTTCTTTCGGTGGACCACGTGTGGGTAATAGTCGTGTTTTGACTAATAAATTAGAGGAAATGGGATGAAAATTCCTCAGAATAGTGAACACCCACGATGTGATAATATGTCATAAACCTAAGAATGCAAGTTGCTTTTCGAGTCCACCACACCTTCTGGAAACCAAAGTTATATCTGCTTCTTTGCACTCTCAACTTTGTCACTGCCATGGAGAACATTCCTTCCAACCTTTACAGCAAAGTCCTCCCAAATCTTCTAATTCTTCGATGTAGCTTTGCACTTTTAGTTGCAATTACTAATATAAAATACATAGCAAATGATACTCAATATAAAATCAAGAGGAATATAAGCTTCTCATAAAGAATGAGAAAAATGTTTAAATATATAACATGAGCACATTAAATTAGCCATGATAAAAGTTATCTCTTTAGTTAACTATTATAAAAGTGTGAAAATGATAACTTAAAATTCAATGAAGCATTGAAAGTTCCTTAAAATTTGTAAAAGACCCAGTGAACCCCAAGGATATGAAAGGTGTTTATGTCATCTCTTGTTCTTGTGGAACCCCATACATTGGTGAAACTGAGCACTCTATAAACCAAAGGATTAATAAGCACGCAACCGACATCAAGCATGGAAGGACTCGCTCTTCAGCTTTGGCGGAACATGCGGAAAAGACAAAGCATCATATATGCATTGAGGAGGCTCGGGTTATTGCGAGGATTGTTCAATTTCATCAGCGTAAGTTTAGGGAGGTCATTGAAATTGAGAGGCCAAGCAATCTAAACAAGGATGACGGCTCGAAAATTAGTAGCTCTTAGACCCCTGCCCTTTCTTCCTTTCTTAATTCAAGTGGTTGTATCGGTTTCTTTGATTTTCCTTTTTATTTTTATTTTTAATTTTATCCTGCCGATTCCTTTAAAAAAAACAAAAAAATTCTTGATATTGGTATCTTCTGATCTCCCCCCAGGGTTTATTGATTCCTCTTTGTTCCCTTTACCTTTTGTTAATTATTTTATTCCTTTAATAGTGTCCCTTTTATTTTTTGTTATTTAACTTAATTTATTTTCAACCATTTGACTTTGGTAATTTATAATATATTTTGAGATTTCTTATTTATTAATATTTCAATTAAAATATATTTCACATATTTATAATATATTTTACAATCGTCTTATATTAATAAAACATCATAGGCCTTCCTATTAAGACTTAGGTAAACTCTCCACATTCTTTATATATATTAATTTAATATAATATACTTTTTATTGAAATTATTAATGAAATATTTTTCCCTAATTCTAGTCTAGACAAAAGGAACCTCCTATTATGAATTTGGTAAAACATTATTATAATTTCATATATTTATATATATATATATATATATTATATATATATATATGAAAATAATCTTTCACCTTATTTTGACTTAGTGAAAAGTAGTTGTTTTATTTTAATCGTTGGAATAATCGACTTCTCTATTTAACCCATTGCCATGATTTGATTCTTCATCTTGTCCTGACAATGAACCAGTGGCCATGATTTGATTCTTCATCTTATCCTGACAATGAACCACACTAGTTGGTTCAAAACACGTGGACAAATGAATATTGATGTGATTATCATCGATTTTTTTTTAGAAACTAGATATAGATCACATCACAAAAGCCTAAATCAATCAAAAAATAATAAATGGAAAACATATAATTTGATTAAAAATAACTAAATAAATGTGTTGATTTTAGACTTCTGTGATCCATACTCACGATGGAAATCGAGGTAGATGGATGTCTCCCTTTTCTTGATATTCTCCTCTCTAGAATGGATGATGGTACTGTCTCTCACTGGGTTTTTCGCAAGAAAACGCACACAAAACAATATCTTCATTCCAGTTCTCATTATTTTCGAGCACAAAAACTCGGGGTTCTCAACACCCTTGCAACCCGTGCTCTAAGAATTTCTTATGAGAATCACTTAGAAGAGGAAAAATCTCATCTTCTGAAAGTTTTTGAAAATAACAGCTATAGTAGGCAATAAGGCCTCAAAGCTTTTCTAAGGGCTAGTAAAGAATCAAGGATTAAACCTTCTCGTGACTATACAATCTCCAGTGTTTAACTTCCTTTTATTCAAGGGACCGCCGATAAGATTTCTCATATCCTCAAAAAGAACAAAGTTTATGCTACCGTCAAACCCCTTAATACCATTAAAAATTCTCTTAGACCTGTCAAAGACCTTGTAAACCCTAAAGACATGAAAGGGGTCTACTCCATCCCATGTTCCTGTGGGATTCCCTACATTGGGGAAACTGGTCGCTCCATTAACCATAGAATCCAAGAACATGCTGCATAAATTAAGCACAACCGTTCTCATTCTTCGGCTTTAGGTGAACATGCAGTGAAATCCAATCACCATGTCTGCATCGAGGATTCCCGGGTCATCGCCAAGATTGATCACTTCCATCATAGGAAGTTTCAAAAAGCCATTGAAATTGAAAAATGTGCTATTAATCTTAATAGGGACGATGGTTGGAAGTTAAGTAGAAGTTGGATCCCTGCCCTCTTTCATAGTTTTTTTTAATAAATATAATAATTAATAGTTGATTATTTTTATTTTTATATAGCAGTATATCCTCTTTAACCTCCCTATTAAAATATTATCCAATCTTTTAATATAATAATATTTAAATATAATTGTTGAATATTATTCATTTTTAATAATAACCATATTAAACTTATTTTTAATTATATATTTACAAATGATGAATTATTATTATATTATTAAATTAATCTAATTAATTTGAATTCAATATTATTTTAATTAAAATAAAACATAACAAAATAACGATAAATCTATTCAAATAACTTTTTAACGGCTAATTCATAATAGCTAATTCCTAACGGCTCTCTGGAACAAATGCATTCCTTGCTATTTTAACATGTAACTGTACTGATTTTTTCACCTTTATTTCTATTGATGAACCACATTTAGTGGTTCCAAACGCACACTAAAAAACTCATGATATAATTAATCTGAAAATTTTATCAAAATAATAAATGTGATTTTCAAAATTATATATTAAATAAATCACTATTAAAGCTTGATATTATATATATATATATATATATATATTATTTTTATATTATTAATTTAAACACTTATTTTTGTTACTTGTAACGGAATTTGATTAATTATTATTTTTTTAATTGATATGCTGTTCGAGATGTAATTATGATATTTAGCTTCAACCCAATTAAAGATCATAGAAATACAGATTGTATTCTTTAGTTGAGAAATTTTGTAATATTAAAATGTTAAAATTACAATAATCAAATTTATAATAAAATTGTATTAGTAAAGATATTGGAAGAATGAACATATTACTCACACCAAGTAAAATTGTGTGATAAGAACCCAAAAAATGTACACGTAAATGCAACGAACTAGTGTGCTAGCAAATAAGTAAAAGAATGCATAAACAATAACTTAATCATTTAAATGCTATCCATCTATAATATATATATATATATATATATATATAATATATATATATATATATATATATTATAGATTTAATATAAAACAATAAACTTAATCAAGGTTATCCATATACATATATATAGATTTAATTTAAAAATTATTATTATTTAAATATACATGTTATTATTAGCAAAAGAAAGATTTAAATATAAAAATAAAGATTTAAAGTAAAAATTGTTATTGTTTAAATGTACATATTATTATATTATTATTAGCAAAAGAAATATTTAAATTAGAAATTTTTATTGCTTAAATGTACATATTATTGTTAATATGGAATGAGTGACAATGTTGGTTTGGATTAAAGAGATGCAAGAATGTTAAGACTCTAGTTATGTGAGAGAATAATAGTGTGCACTGGATTTTGCAATTATTAAGAGAGAGAAAGATTAGGAATCTCCAAATACTATGTTAGTTCATACTTTGATTCATGTTTTTTTGTTTTCATCTTTTAATTAACCAGCCTAGATCCATCTTAAGAGGCTGAGAGGGATCAAAGCTCTTGAGGTGCATACCTCTTTTTTGAGTGCAAAACTTGAGGAAAGGTTTGCACCTCGAGATATTTGCGGCCAAAGAAAATCTAACCAATAGATGATTGATTTTATCAATAATATGTAAAGTCATATAATATTAATATAATCATTTTAAATATGTTAAATATGGCTCAGATTAATTTGCTTAGTTACCTCAGTTTGTTGAGATGATAAATATTGTGAATAATCTAACCAATAGATGATTGATTTAATCAATAATATGTAAAATCATATAATATTAATATAATCATTTTGAATATGTTAAATATGGCTTAGATTAATTTGCTTAGTTACCTCAGTTTGTTGAGATGATAAATATTGTGAATAACTTTAATGGTGAAAATTGATGAAATAAATTTCTCTCTGCCGGCTCCCGCTCTGCGCTCGCAGCGCATCCTTAGCCTGCCCGCGCCCTAGCTTTCTCCCCCATGGCGTCTGGAGGTGGCCCTGAGGCCCCTCCTCCTCTTCCTCCTGAAGTCGCGGCCTTCAAGGCCCTTGTAACTGCCTCAGGCAAGCGATCAGTCTCAGGCCCGCAGCAGAAATTCGTGAAGAAACTGGACAGTATTCCCAAGGTCGCCCTCCCTGAAGAAGAAATATGTAGATCGGCTTTGAATCTCGTTGAGAATGGTTTGATCGGCCAGTTCACCGGGATGTGGCCGTCCCCGAGAGCTGTTGAAGAATGGGTCAAAAGGAACTGGCTTCCTCTGGTCAGCGAAGGAATCAAGATTTATTTTGTGGGCAAAGGGTTCTTCGTCTTTCTGTTCGACAAACCAGAAGATAGAGGCCTGATCTTCAGAAACGGGCCATACTTCATGGAGCCTCAAGGTCTTTACTTGAACAAATGGTCTACTGACTTCGACCCAGCGCAAGATGTGCCTAGGGCAGTTCCGGTCTGGGTTCGTCTCCCGCATCTCCCCTTGCACTGCTGGAACCAAGGATCCTTAAGATCAATTGGAAACGCTCTGGGAAAATACATCGATCAAGCCCCAAGGAAGGATCAGTATTCCTGCGCCCGGATCTGTGTGGAGGTCGACTTGGAAATCGGATTACCCGAAGCGATCCAGCTAACGGTGGCAAACTGGTCTCATATCCAAGAGCTGGATTATGAACAGTTGCCCTTTAAATGCCGTTTCTGCCATGAGTATGGTCATTTTGCCAGATACTGCAAAAAAGGAAGTGAGGAGACAGCAGATAAGGAAAAAGAAGACCAATGGAAACAGCCAAAGAAGACATCAGCAAACAGGCAGAGTAATAAAAGCAAGGCTAAAGGGACCGAAAGCAAAGTTGACAACGGAAGCACAAGTAATCATATCGCCGGAAGCAGCGAACCAAAGGCCAACGAGGGAGATAAAAACCCTTTTGAAACCCTAGCGCCTCCCCCAGATCCCCCGGAAGCAGAGGAAGAAGAACCACTACAGCCTGCTACTACGGAAGCTCTAGATCCAGGCAATACTCAAAGCACCTTCACAAGCAAAATATCTTCGCCATCATATGCAGAGATAATAAAAAAGAAGAAGAACCCAATAGAGAATATTGGGTCATCAGATGACGAATCTTATGAAAAGGCAACAAAAAGGGCCGGACAAAGAACAAACAAAGAAACCAGAGAAGGGGAGTCAGAAAAACAAAAAACTCTCGGCAGTCAAGCGACAATAGAAATGACCCTAGGGAGAACTGTCAGGCCAAGGACCTCCAAAGGAGGAGGACCCACCCCCTCAAGCGGTAAATGATGCAGATGATCTCTTGGAACTGCAGGGGTCTGGGTAATCCTAATAAGGCAGAAGCAATCAAAGACTTACTGAAGATAGAGACCACGGACATCCTTATGCTCCAAGAGACCAAAGTAGAAGGGGAAGCCCTTCTAAACACCAGCATCAGCAAATGGAAATTTGACTCAGGAAAGGCCGTCAGTGCAAGGGGAACAGCTGGAGGTCTAGGCACTTTTTGGACTAAAAGCTTTTCCTTAGAACGATGTTTAGCTACTCAGCACTGGATCTTCACAGAGCTGTGCCACACTGTAAGTAAACTCTCCCTCTCCCTGTTTAACTTATATGTACCAGTTCACTATGAAGAGAAGAAAGAATGTTGGAGGTCGCTTGAAGAGTTTTTAGAGCAAAACAGTCCTTCAAATCTGGTCTTGGGGGGGGACCTGAATATAATTTTAGATCTAAAAGAAAAGAAAGGAGGGATTTAGTCCAAAGACCCTTTCAGCAGAATAGTGGGCAGTTTGATCCAGCGCTGGGACTTAGTGGATCTCAAACCAGTCAGGGGAAAGTTCACCTGGACAAATAACAGAACTGGAGATAACCATATAGCAGCCAGACTGGACAGGTTCCTTATCAACAGCTCTTTAATGATGGACAACAGAATTGTTTACTCAAAAATCCTTCCAAAACTCACTTCGGACCATAAACCAATTCTCTTTTGTCTAAAGGAAGAAGAAGATTTAGGCCCCTTGCCATTCCGCTTCAGCCCTCTCTGGGCAGGCAAGGACGGGTTCATGGACACAGTTCAAGCAGCATGGAAAATGGACGTCAATGGCTCCCCAAGTTATGTGTGGGAACAAAAACTGAAGAAGGTTAAATCAGCTCTCAAATTATGGATAAAGAAATCCATACAATCCCCCAACAGACAGCGGAAGGAGGCGATCTCTCAATTGGAAGGCATCCAATTCGAAATGGAGGACACGTTTCCTTCGGCCTCAGAGCTAGCCCAAGAAAAATCGGCGCAAAAGAATGTGTACTGCTCCTTCAGGAAGGAAGAGGAGTACTGGCGATTAAAGTCCCGAAGCTTGTGGCTGAAATCCGGAGATAGAAACTCCTCTTACTTTCATAAACAATGCAGGGCCCGTCTCTCGCGCAACCATATTGCCGAAATTACCAGCTCCAGCGGTCAGGTCTTCAAAGGTTTCGCTCAAATCCAAGAGGCAGCAACAAATCACTTCAGGGAACTCCTCAGCGCAGAGAGAAATGGTGAGGCGGAGGACGAAACGGACTTTCTTTCGGTCATCCCCAGCCTAGTTAGTGAGGAAGCTAATGCCTCTTTGACGCGTCCAGCAACGGAAGAAGAGATCACCAACATTGTTTGGGCGATGGATCCCGACAAAGCCTCAGGCCCTGATGGGTTCTCAATTCATTTCTACAGGATCTGTTGGGAAACTATCAAATTTGACCTCTTCAGAATGATAAGAGGAGTATTGAAAAAGGCAAAAATGGGAGGAGGCACAAAATCTACATTTCTAGCTCTAATTCCCAAGGAAACTAATCCAAGATCGTTTGACAGGTATAGGCCGATCTCCCTGTGCAACTCATCATACAAGATCGTGGCCAAATTGCTGGCTAACAGGATCAAGCCTCTCCTTCAAAATCTTATCTCCCCCGCTCAAGGAGGATTTGTAAAAGGCAGACAAATCCTTGACAATGTCATTCAAATCCAAGAGGCCCTCCATTCCAGCAATGCTCGGAAAGAACAAGGTATGATAATTAAATTAGATATGAGTAATGCTTTTGATCGAGTTAACCGATCTTTTTTGTTCAGGGTCCTTGAAGCCTTCGGTTTTTGCCAAGAGTTTATAAATATCATTAAAGCCTGTATAGACAATGTTTGGATTGCTCCATTGGTGAATGGGAGACCAACTGAATTTTTCTCTGCCACCAGGGGATTGAGGCAAGGCTGCCCCTTGTCCCCCTTTCTATATATTCTGATGGCGGATACATTAAGCAGAAAATTATCCCAGGAGCAACAACGAGGGTACATCCCTGGAATTAGAATAGTGCAAGACACCCCTGCAGTGAACCACGCGCTATTTGCCGATGATGCTCTCTTACTTGGTGGCGCTTCCCTGAGAATGGCTAAAGCTTTCAAGTCAACTCTTCAAAAATTCTGCAATGCCACTGGTGCCCTTATCAGTGAAAGGAAGAGCGCAGTCTATGCATGGAACTCCGACCAGCAAACCATTGACAGGATAGCCAGCGAACTGGGTTTCAAAGGATATGCTGAATGGGATAAAATTAAATACATGGGTCTTCCGTTGACGATGGGATCCAACCGGAACAATCTGTGGGAGGAGGTAATCTCCAAGTTCAACAAGAAGATAGTAGCATGGGGCGGAGTCTGGCTCTCCTCTGGAGGAAAGCTCACCCTCGTCCGGTCGGTTCTCTCCGCGTTGCCCACCTTTCAAGCGTCTTTGCTACTTGCTCCAAGGCAAATAGCAGACCAAATCTCTTGCATTATCCGGAACTTTCTGTGGAGCGGAGGTAAGGGGAACAACAATCGTTTTCACCTTGTCAATTGGGATCTGTTGAAGCGCCCAATCAAGGAGGGCGGTCTACAAATCAGAGATCCTCTCCAAGCCAATTTAGCGATGGGTTGCAAGATCCTGTGGCAGATAATCTCTGAGCCTATGCATCCAACTAGCCAAATTTTCATCCACAAATATCTAAGGAACAGACCGATTGCCACCTTCAACCCAGCCTCTGCTCCTAAAGGTACTTTGGCGTGGAGATTATGTTGTAGAGGGCTGGAATTCTTTAGAACACATTTGTACAAGGTACCCGGCAATGGCAAAACGACTCGGTTGTGGAAAGACCGAATCATGGGTCATTCCCCCCTCTCAGAGAAAAATGAAATTGCAGGAATAAGAACATGGCTAAGAGCAAGAAGGATCAGAAAAATTGAGGACATAGTGGAATGGGATGAAGACGGCAAGTGGAAGTGTTGGAAAATGCCCATCATTCCTGAGCAATTTATCGAGCAGCTAAACTTACTCATAGATGAAATTGCAGACTTTGCCCCCGTCCATATGGAGGAAGAGGACTCTTGGGGTTGGGGACAAACAGGGGTCTACTCAGCTAAACAAGGGTATCTCCAAATGCAAGGCAAAAAAGATTCAGTACACCCGGAAGGAGTGTGGAAGCAGATATGGGAGAGCTTCAGTATTCCGAAGATTAACTTCTTCTTTTGGACCTTGTTTCATAACAAAATCCTCACTGGAGAGAACCTTTGCAAACGGAACATCGCTGGCCCTCATAGATGTGTGCTATGTAAAAAAGCTCAGGAAACCTCAGCTCATATATTTCTCGAATGTGAGTTCGCCCAGAAGACTTGGACATGTTTCTTAGCTGGTCTGAACGTTAGTTCTCCAGTGAACTGTTCAATCTCAGAAATGTTCTTGACATGGAAAGCTAGATATCCCCATCGCATTGCCGTCAAGTCCCTCTGGTCCAAGGTGTGGGTTGCAGCCCCGAAATATGTATGCTGGAAGGTGTGGCTCTCCCGGAATGAAACTATATTTAACCAAACAGAAACTTCAGCCGAAAAGGTAGCAGGAAAAGCAAAGAATCTCCTAATAGAGACTCTGAGACAGTCCAGCATAAAAGACAACACCTTAAGAGACGAAGAAAGGGCATGGCTGGGCGATTTCACTCCCTTAATGAGTCCTCCTTCTGTCTCTCGGCCTCCCCTCAAGGAAAACTGGCAGATCCGTGATAATGCTGAAGGCTTCCAGAAGTGGTGGAAACTACAAGGTAAATGCACTATATTTTTTGACGGAGCCTCAAAAGGCAATCCAGGCAGATCTGGGGCGGGGGGGATCATTTACTTTCCGAATGGAAGCAAAGAGTGTTTCAGCTGGGGCCTCGGAATAAAAACAAACAATCAGGCAGAAGCCCTCAGCCTTTTGAAAGCCTGTCAACTCGCCAGGGGAAAAGAATCCAAGGAGATAGCAGTGTTTGGGGATTCAGAACTGCTGGTCAAAGCCTTAAGGAGCAACAAAAGGCTCAATGATCCTGTTCTGAACAAACAGATTCTAAGAGTGTCCAGACTCTTGAAGGAATTCCCTTCAGTCCAAATCTTCCATATTCTCAGAGAATTGAACTCAGAAGCTGATTCTTTGGCAAACATCGGATGCAACCTGGAAAAAGGCATGTTAAGCATAAACTCAGGTGAGGCGAACTTTGTTGTCATCCCCTAATTAGATTCGTGAGTCCGGAGAAATTCTGCCTCAGTAGTGAAACGAGAAGGAGGTCTCCAGCTCCTCGAATTAATTCTCTCCCAGTCCTCAGTCTTTCCCTCCTTGCTTAAATTCAGGGGAGGCATGGTTATTATTTCAGGTCCTGATAACAGAGGTCAGTCTCCTCAGAATGAATCCACACTGCAGATAATCTACCCTCACTCGAGCGATGGGATGCCGGACCTTGGGATCATGCAGTTTGGCGATTGTGTATTAAAGAAGTGGCTAGTCCGTGAGAGGTAACGAAAATGATACCGGCTGACAGTAATAGGTTGTAGCACAAACATGATGACAATTCGACAAAGAAGATGACCTTAATCCACTGGAGTTGATAACAGAATAAAGGGGCGGTCTCCCAAGCAAAAAAGAGCTATTGATATCATATAAGGGAGACAGAAAAGCATCAACGGAATACACAGTTGATTAACAAGCTTTTCAGTAGACACCAGGCTAGCTTCCATGTTATGCCTGCAAGAAAGTGTGGTCGTATAATGCTGGGGGCGCAAGAAATGTTGAGAAGTGGTAGTTTTCATCCAGCTAGAGTCCTCATTCTTCAAGCCAGAGTTGATTATTTGCAAATCCGAGCCTTTGATACTCCTTCCTTTTGGCAAAGAAACAGGGTTGGCGCTATCAAATCACAGGTCCAGGAAAAAGAAGAAAGGCGAGCTAATTGTTATGGAATTGTAATCCTCATAGACTTCCCTAATGCTCCCAATCACATTCTCCCAGAGATTATTCTTAGCAGTAGAATTCGCCGAGAACAGAACAAGACTTGTAATCCTGCGTTGACCTCGGTCACTCATTAATAAAAATATCCGTTTTGGTTAAAAAAAAAAAAATTTGATGAAATAAAATTTTTGAATGTAAAGTGACAAAATAATAGTGTTGAATGATAGAAAATGTGAATAATAAGAATATAGTAAATTACAAATAGTCTTTATTGTGATTAATCTCAAACGATTTTCTTCTACTATTCTTATTGTCACCCTTGTTACTTTTGTCGCATTTTCATATCGATTATATGAAAAGGATAAGTTAAATCGTAAACCATTTAAATCTCTAGCTCAATATATTGTAGTAAACATCATACCTTGTCTCTCTTTCTCTCCAATATTAATAAGTTGAATTACATTAACACAAAAATCAATGTACAGTGTCAATACTTTTTTATGCTTACACTGAAATCAATGCACAATATTAATCCAATCACTTTAAAATTAATGTACCATCATACATCCAATTACATCAAATCAGAAATCAACATCTACACTGAAATCAATGCATCAAATGCAAGAAATCAAATAAAATTAGAAAACAATATTTACACTAAAATCAATGCATTTGATGCAAGCAATCAGATACGATTAGAAATCAACATTTACACTCAAATCAATGCATCTAGTGCAAGTAAGAAAATAGGTTTATAAACTAACATCTACACTGAAATCAATGCATCTAGTGCAAGTAAGCAAATAGGATTATAAACAAACATCTACATTGAAATCAATCCATCTAGTGCAAGCAATAAAATACGATTAGAAATCACCATCTACACTGAAATCAATGCATTTATTGCAAGCAATAAAATAGGATTAGAAATCATGTACATTGAAATCAATGCATTTGGTGCAAACAATCAAATATTATTAGAAATCAACATCTACATTGAAATCAATGCATCTAGTGCAAGCAATCAAATAGGATTAGAAATCACCGTCTACACTGAAATTAATGCATTTAGTGAAAGCAATAAAATAAGATTACAAATCATCTACATTGAAATCAATGCATCTAGTGCAAGCAATCAAATATCATTAGAAATCAACATCTACACTAAAATCAATACATCTAATGCAAGCAATGAAATAGGATTGGAAATCACCATCTAAATTGAAATCAATGCATCTACTACAATGCATATTCTTCCATCTCTCCCCCGTCCATCTATATATATATATATATATATATCCCTCCATCTTTCCTTCTTTGTCTCTCTATCTCACCCCCCAAACACACACACTCTTTCATTCCATATCTATCAATCTCTATGTCCCTCCCTCTCTCTCTCCATCTCTCTCTTCTTCCCTCTTTTCACTTTCCATCTATATCTCTATCTCCTTTTGTCTCTCTATATCACCCCCAAAACATACACTCTCTTTCTTTAACGTAATTAGAAGTGAAAAAAATGTGAGTAAAATGTTTAAATCTTATAATTTGGTTATTGATAAAATATTTTAATACGAATTAATATTGACATGTACTAAAAATATGTTAATAATAAAAAACCATTTTAATTTGCATCATAAATATCTGGATGTACATGTTATGTAATATTTTAATGTCAATTGCCTATACATTATATATCATTTAAAAAAAAATTGTATATATCATGAAAATAAATACATTTTTATGGTTAAACAGTTTATTTGGTTCTATATATACTCTATTTAGCATTCAAAAATACAATTTCAACAATAAAAAATAACATATTGTATTTTACACTCTAAAAAAACTTGCATGTGAAGAAATTTGATCATTCTCAACTCATATTAAATTTGTACTTAAAAATGGATCTATATTAATAATATGTAGCAAATAATACTCTATAAAATTATAAACTTGAACACAGTGATGATACAAATTCTAATTAGCTAAGATAGAAATCATGTACTGAGTTATCTATTATACAAAAATGAAAATGAAAAGCATATTATCTGATAAAAAAATATGAATGTGATTTTATAATAGATACTTTGATAAATCACAATAAAAGTAATTCAAAAAATAGATGTTAAGGAGATATAAAATGACCTTGCTTTATTATTAATTTTTTTTTGAAAACCCATAAATTATTATTTTAATTTATCGCAACATTGCTTGAGATGTAATTATGATATTAAAAGACAGTAGAAATGTTTAGATTGTAGTTTTTAGTTGATAAATTTTGTTATATTAAATTGTTGTAGTTGTAACAATTAAATGTATTAAAATTGCATTAGGAAAGATGTTGGAAGTATGGATATTTTAGTTATGTTTTATTTTACATTAAGTAAAATTGTGAAATAAGAATCTAAAAAAATGTACATTTAAATGTGACAAATTAGTGTGCTTGTAAAACATAACAAATAGTGGTATGGTTGGTAAAAGAATGCACAATAATAACTTTAGCATCTATGTGCAATTGAAAATGTGCTTATCATAGATGTAAGTTGAAAATGTGCTTGTTATAGATGTAAGTTTAATTGTGACATATATGTGTATGTGTGTGTGTAAACTTGGCAAAAGAGAGATTTAAATTAGAGATTGTAAATCAAAACATTACATGTTACATAAAAGTATATATTATTGTTAATATGGAATGAGCTACAATGTTAGTAAGGGTTAAAGAGATGTAAGAATGTTATGACTCTAGTCATGTGAGAGAACAATTGTGTGAACTTGACCTTGCAAATATTAAATCTAAGAGAGACAAAATGGGAACATAATAGTTGTGCATATTTGTGTGACTAGAAATCCCCAAATGCTATGCTAGTACGTATCTTGATTCGTGTTCCTGTGCCTTTTAATCAATAACTTAATTGGTTGATTTATACTTTTTTTTTTCTTTTTTTGTGAATTGAGGTGGATCCTTCTATTACTTTGCGAAAAAGAGCAAGCTTTACAAGATTGTTCATTAAACCATATGGTCTCAACCTGCCCAATGGGAAACCAAGTTTGTTGACCATCTGGTTGCATCATAGTTAGTCCAAAAACGATATGTCCATAACAATTTTAATAGAGCCAGATACACTGAGACTTCTCCTATCCTCCTACTATCTACTATATTTCCCATCACCATACCAAAAACAAACTAAACACCATAAAGAAAACCATTACTCATATGAAGAATCAATTGGCGTAGGATCTGTAGCGCTTGAGCCCAGGTGATCTGTCAGAGCTACACAAGGAAAATTATGTTCCAATCTAGATATGTGGGCATTCAATTGTACTAGAAAATATTTCACCTATTGCATATCCCTTTTGAGAGCCCCTAAGACATCTTGGGTCCCTGCCTTCCCTTGTTGTGGTGTACCCAAAGCAATGGCCAACAACATTTTCATTTTTTAGTAAACCAATAGAGATTGTAAGAGCAATGTCCTCCTTCCTCTTGTATTACCTAGGTCCTGTAATAACTCACTGAATTTAGCCAAGAGGTCATGATCCTCTAGCGCCTCCATAATACTTACATTATTCTCTAATTGTTGAATCCTCGATCTGGTTGAGGCCGAGAAGGTGGCAATATATTGGTGTCTAGCCATATAAACTTGATCCTCAATGCGTCCTCTACACTGATCGCTGGCAGAGAGGTTTCCTCGGCCCCCACCACGACCTGTTATGGCCCCTCTACTGCAAGTAGTAGGAGTTTGAGCCATGATTTATGACTATTCACACTACCAATAAATTATGTGGGTACTAATTCCCTTCCTAGAGAACATTGAGATCAGAAGACCATGAAAGTTGGTAGGTACTTTGATGTAGAGGGCCCTTTTAGTGACGAACACAAATGGGTTATGCCTCCTATAATAAACACTAAAACACAAAATTTTTCCATCAAACAAAACATGAAACTAATGCATACAAAATCCCAAACCCTCGGAGTATGTAGAGACCTCATCTTAACTCCCCAATGGACCACCCAATCATGGAAAATTTTAAGGATGGAAATTTATCTTAAAGTTTAGAAACCTCAATGAATCTTACTAGTCTCTAAGATGAAAATTATAAAATATTTGGTAATATCTTTGGAAAAACATTCAAAATTATTATGTTTTATATTAAATAACTTGGGAGAATTGTTTTTAGAAAAATAGAAATTGGTGAATCTTTTGTTTGGAAAAACCATGGAAAATTAGCCCACCTACGAATATTAGCCCCTAAAATTTTCCATGCACCCAATGAACCTAATGGACTCTGATATAAAACCCTTGACTACATATATAAAAAGATAGGTATAAAGTACGTAGCTTGGTGTTTCCTGCGCAAGCATCACTAGGCCAAGCTACCATCAAAATGAAACGAACATCGTTCCAACGGAAATACTCATAGTGCCAAAGAGCTCTGACCAAATATGCAAAGTTAACACCATAGAGATCTAATCATGGCCCCCAAGAAATTGGACAAAGGTCCCCTAAATGCCCAAACTCCATATCCAAACCCTCCATGGAAACCCAAGAAAAAGAGGGTGCCCATATGCAATATATATTCGACACAATTACAGTGGAGACACATGTAGACCTACGACTCATTATAACTACATAGCGAAGAAAAAAAACCAAGGTAATTCTAAAACTACTAAACCTTTTCGTTGGAAAAACATCACCACGTGATGAAGTACATGGAGGGACTACCTACATACCTATGGTGACAGATTTGGCACAGGTTCTCTATCTTGCAGTGTTGAATGACATATTTGGCACAGGTCCTTTCACATACATGCATACCATTATCCCACCACCCACCTACTTCGGGGTAGGGGTGTGCACCATTATGTTACAAACCATGAGTTAAAACCATTCGACATAAAGTTTTTCATAAAAGAATGCAAATTTAGTACATGTGAAAGTCTTATGGTCTTCTCGCACATATGAAAACCTTCACTACCACCACCAACGATCCTCTCGAGAGTGAAGGTGTGTGTATTTGTCTAAAATTTGAAACACGCGCACACAATAACCCTCACTACCTATTTGCATGAGAGGTACATGTGTGCATGTATGTGTAAGCCCACTATCTAGAGTGAAAATGTATATATGTATGTAAGACTTGCAAGATGCACACTTTCACCTTCCACCACCCACTCACTCAAAAAACAAAAATGCACATGTTTGTGGGCATGGACATGCACACCTTCAATCCTCACTTGCATACACACATTCACCCATACCCAATCTCTTAAAATATAAAAATTAAATATATATACCCACTTATTATATTTAAAAATGCTAACAATAATATAACTAAAATTCCCATGGATGCTAATCCTACCTTCATTTATCTATATCAATTTAAATTACTCATAAATATAAGGCAACTCTTTATATATCACCATCAATTGAAAAAAGTAATTAGTAACTTACTTCCCATGGTACATTAGTTATTATATTTGCACTAGTTCTATACCAAAGACAATGACTAATATACCTTATAAAACTATAATCCAACTGCATGCATTGTGGGCCTCTTAATGTGATACACAACATTGACTTCTCACGAGAGAAAACAAATTAGAAAACATGATGCTTTATAATCCCTTGATTGAAGGGGCGAGAAGTGGCTTACCTTTGTGGTACGATATTAATCTTCCAAATCTTTGTACACCTTAAATGACATAATGTATTTTATATTGTATTTTTAATAATATAATTTTTAACATAGTGACTTATACTTTTCACTGAGAGAAATAAATTAGAAAACATGATGCTTTAAACCTTGATGGAAGGCATGAGAAGCTACACAACGTTGTTGCATGAATTTAATGTCTCAAAATGGGGCAAGAGATCTTTGTACTAAATCTAAATGACAAGACAATTTCTTGCACTTCTTCATTGGTCTTTAATAATGTAAAAAATTTTAACTACACAAATCATGACATTGACAATATAATGCATTTCAATGTCAATGTCTTTTCAATTAATAAATATTTGTGACATTGAGAATATAATCCATTTCAATTGCTATCTCTTTTCGATTAATAAATATTTGTCTTCAAAAAACTTATCATTTCGGCTTTGATAGGGATAGATGTGAATGTATCTTTGGAAATTTATATGTACCAAAATTTATATATATATTGTATATATATAATATATTAAAAATGTCTATATATTTAAAAAAATAGTTTTTTTTAGTAATATAAAATTATATTTTTTTAGTAATATAAAATTATGTCATAATATTCTATAACTGTTCATGGAATGAATTTTGATTAAAGAATAATTTTTAGTTTGGAACTAAAGATATAGATATATTAAAGAAGGAATAGAGTTCACATCATTGTTAAAGCTAAAATTACATTTTAGTTATTATAGAGAATATAAGGTAAACATTTTGTTATAATTCTAAAGACTCTGAAAATGAAAAAATAAAATAAAAATATAATCATTCAATAACAAAGATTGTTAATGGATATTGTCTTGGAAGATAAAAGAATGTATTTTAAATTGTTGCATGACACTCCTACAAAATATACCATGTCATACTAGACATTGATCATCTATAAAGTCACTTTAAACTATATGAGATTTTGTTAGTAGTGTTTGATAGCTGACAAATAAAGCAAACACTAGTGATTCAGAAGATAATTGTACATTATGAAGCCTTTGTGTCAACCTCATCTCAAAGTCTAATGGAGTCTACCTAGCATTCAAAATTGGTGTTAGCATCTCCTATTTATGCAATAAGGAATACAAATTTTTTGGATTGTAGTTTTGGAGTGGTTTACCAAAGGACTAGTACCAATCTCTCCAAATTGGACCTTATATCTAGATATGCATCTTGAGCAACTCCTACGAATAATTAAATCATTTAAGTCCCTTGATACACAACATGTCCAAAGTATGGAGAACCTTCTAACAAGCCCTAGTGGCTAGTTGGATTGATTGATTTTTTTTGGGCCTTAGAATGGAAACAACAATGCTCCATTCTTCATCCCCTAACTTTAAATGTCAACATTGGATTTGTACAAACTTGAGAGGTACTCGGCACTATATGTGCATATTGCACATGCATTTGATATACAATGAGAATCAATAGTCATTATATTGGGCAACTTGAACTATTCAATAAGGGCAAGTGGCAATCAACTAATTATAAAAATAAAAAATCTAAGTGCTATGAAAGATCAAAATCAATTGAAGGGAAAAACAACAAATAAAATTCAAGGGAGGTCAAGCAAGTTAATGATCAATCTTTTCTTTCCCGTCAGTGAAAAACTAGGATACAAACATGTAAGAAGTAGAATACTAACCTAAAAATCAAGGTGAGTTGATATGGGTTGCTTGGTTAAAAAAAGAAGTAATTGTGTTATAAATTCAATTGCAACTATCAAAGCAAAATGAATTCTACTCATACCTGCTCTACTCTATTGTAGAAGCCAAATAAGCATTATAAACCATATAATCCCTTATGGAGAAAATGTGAAGCAAACCATGGTCTAACACACCCCTTGATGCCTACCAACTTCTACATATATAATAACGCGAATCTAGAAATTATGCTATGGAAATTGCACTACTATAGAAATCTCTATAAGAAAATACAGAATCCTACAAGAAAATGTATAGGAAATTGGAAAATGTTATAGGAAGGGGAAAATGCCTTTGTATCTATGCAATGCAATTGAAATATACTAAATCAAGCAATATTTGACATGTTTGTGCCATGAAAAATTAATTGTGTTATGAAAATGTTGTTGCAAGAATACTATAAGAAAACAGAGAGCTTATATAAACATGATTTTTGTGTAAGAAGCCCCAAGGGATATCTCAGTTGGTTGAGTTCTTGTTGCTAAGTACCTTGCCAATTTGGAGGTTACAGGGTCAAATGTCCTCGATTCCCTTGGGGTTAGGCCTGACTAGATAAGTTGGCGAGTAGATCCCTTTGGTTGGATCTGCCCAGATTATTACTTGTGGATGTATCAACCACTCAATGACCATGAACCATAGTTGAAAAAAATGAATTTTGTATAAGCAAAAGAACTAAAATGATAGTCAATATTAGAAAATAGAAGTACAAGAGATCCCAAAGAGTGTCCTTAGGTGGGCCCTACCCAAGGGCATCACAAGGACTTAAGAAGAATAATAGTAACCACCTAAGAAATAATACTTTTCCATTAAAAAAATCATTAAAATAGAGTTATAATATCATAAAATTGATTTTTCTAGGCACTAATACAACAAGGTCAAATGATTAATAGAAAGACTAATCTTTTTGGGATTGAGCCTCAAGTTCCTTTTATACACAACTATGATGATTCTAAGCCCCTCAATCACCCTTTCATTGAAGGATGTGTTTCCCTCTAAATCCTAATAATTGAGGACCTTAGTTCTAGGAACCAATCCCTCAAATAGATTATGTCCCCTAACTCTTAGGGTGCTCACAAATGGACTAGAGGTACCTTGCAATATGTGCCAACTTCTGATCAACCACATTTAATAATTCACATTTAACTTGCCAAAACTATACTGTGTAATGTTTATGGTAAAAAAAGGTGGGTTTGCTAAGTATAAGGAAGACCAAAAATGGGTTTTAAATGGGCTTTATGATATGCATTACGTGGGTCCATCATCACACCTCAACTTAATAGTCTCCACACCTTTGTGCAACAAAATTGTAGTTGACGTCCCTTTGAAGAATATTTCTAGTACTCTTTGCACCATTTCCTTAGATACTTGCATCAATGATAAAGACTTAGAATCCATTCTGATAATAGAGTTCCCTACATAATACTAGGAATAAAGTCTTAAAGTTAATTTTTCGTAGTATTTATGTTAGTGAAGTGAATCAACTACAACTCCCTCATCTACAGATCATAAGGTACTAAAGCCAAGTTGAATTCTTAATAATAATGAAAATGATATTGCATTGAATATAAAGCAAACTCATTATGGGTAAAGGAAATAAAGAAAGGTTGGAACACCTGCAGGCCATCAATGCTCAACTTCAAGAAGAGAATAAGCATTTGAAGGAAAAGGTCTAGATGTTTTACTTGAGAATGGGAAAGACAAAGAAGAACTTTCAAACCTTGACAAGATTATTACCATTACTAAAGAACCGGTTTGATGAATGTTAATACTCCCTCACTATGGTTATGGTGAATTAAGATAAGAGAAGAGAACAACTTGTATAATTGGGTGAGAAATCCATTCAATTAGATAGATGGCAAGAGGAAATCCCCATGCAAATAATGGATCAACTACAATAAAATTTTGTTGAGGTGGAAGAATCATTGGAAAAGCTATATGAAGTTGTCCATGAGAACCAAGAAGTTTAGCCACCTTCCATTGGCACTACTAAATCCAATGCCATGATTGGGACAACTTTGGTAAGCTCTCCTTCCTTAAACATTTATCAATAAATTTTTGATGAATTTGAAAAGCATATTAGAAGCACATGTTCTATGCTACTAATGCAAATGTGATATAAATAACAAGGGATAATCAAGAGAAAGAAATACATCCTAAGCCCCATTGTAGTTAAACTAAGGGTCAAGCACGAAAGCCTAGGTTTCAATGACAAATAAGAAAATGCCATGAACATTAAAATCAAATTTATGAAGGAAAAGGATATGGAAAAGTTAGCTTAATCATCCAAAGGGAGAGAAAAAATGAACAAGGGTAGTAGCACACCACTAGTCCATCCTTCTTGTGGTGGATTATAGAGGAAAAATGATGAGGAGAGTGTAAAGATTCAACATGCACCATCACTTAGAAGAAGTGGCAAGCAAATCAACAAAAATAAGAAGAAGAAAAAACCAAAAGACCTACATCAAACAAGATATCCATTGTTTGTCACTACTACATGAAGAAAGGTCATTGATCTACCAATTATTAGTACATAAATGCATGTTCATTCTATGGTAATAAATATCATATTGAGACATATTGTAGGGAGAAGTAAACTACATGCCACAAGCCACATTATTTCCAACTAAGAATCAACAAGAATATTTCCCGAAACCAAAAGCAAATTCTAAAGCAAGGGAAGAAAAGGAGTATGTCAAATAATTCATATAGTAGAAGCAATAACTTTTTCCACTATACAATTGTAGTAGGAAGTAGGAAGAAAATTGGTGGCAATTTCATCAAAGAAAAATGGTGGCAATTTCATCTATAGCTTCACCCCAATAATGACGTAAAGTTATAGTATCATAGGAGGTCTATATTATCATAAAAAATGATAGTGGGTTGATGCCAACAACCAAGAAAACCCCATTCCAATTGTTCCCTACAATTTTTCAAAATAATTTTCCCTTCTTGGAGATGTATCAAATAGTGATATAGGAACATCAATCACATTTCTTCATATTTGTATTATCCAAATATTGAGGCATTCCCTCATCCACAAGACTATGGCCATTGATGATTGCCATCTAGAGCCATACATATGTAGTATTTTTCAAATGTTTCCATTCGATAAATGTTATAGCATTATTTTCCATCTTATCATTTTACTTGAGAGACCTACAATCTGTGTCATTGAGACACTAATATTTTGCCCTAGGGAACCCTATTTGGTAGCATATTTTCTCCTTGTGTACTGGCAAGGAATAATACCTCACTCCTTTCTCCTTCGCAAGGTATGATGACCACCTAATCATCCTAGCATAAAGTGATGATCTTGTCCATATTCTATATTTTCTCATTCACAAGAGATCAGTTCAAGAAAGTTTGGATTGTCTCATCTAGTGGCTTTGGAAATTGTACAAGGATTTAAATTCTCTAGGACCTATGTGTCTACGTTCATCCTTTCCTATCACCAACAATCCTATATAATGAAGTGATTTTTAAGGGATCAAAGAACTAAAAAGAGGTGTAACTAAATGTTGTTGAAATTCTTAGAGAGCCTTCTTGCCATCATAAGCTAACCTTGTGATCATAAGTCAAAGAAGGGTTGGAGCCAAGGAGCCATGAAGGGTCCTCATACACTCAAGATGTGATTGTATTAAGACTCTTCTTTATTAATATAGATTTTCTAGTTTTGATCTATAAATTGCTATGTATACTCCATTGGACAATTTATCACATCATATCTAATAAAATTAGACTAAATTTTGAAATCAATATAATGAGGGTTAATTTTCCTTAGACTTATGGATTTATTAATTCCTATGTTTTTTCTTATGCATACAATAGATGAAATGTGAAAAATAGAGAATATTGAAATACAAACACATCAATCACAATGAACACCAAGATATGATCTAGGAAACCCTTTCGAGAGAAAACTCAACTAGAAGGTGAGGTTTCTCTGACCTCTTTTTCTAAATGAAAATTATGCAAATACAAAAGAGATGCCATTCTTAATGGAACTACTTAGACTTATGGCTCTGTGTTATGATACATAAAATAAACCCCCTTTGTTTTTATATCTCTCTCTCTCTCTCTCTCTCTCTCTCTCTCTCTCTCTCTCTCTCTCATTTCTTCTGCTCTACTATGAAACAAAATGCACTCAAATAGAATGGATCCTCTTTTTCTTCTAGTTGCTCGGTTATAACACGACTCAATAGCTAACTAGGGGTTAATTTTGACTCCTTCAACTCTGAATTAGAGTTACAACTTTGGCCCTTCTACACTCTTCTTCATAGTATACATATCGCTAACCCCTTTTCTATGGGTAACAAGGTTGATTTGGCATCCTCTTGAATTATGGTGGTTAATCATAATAGATAAACTTTTGAGATGCATAACTTTTGCATCCGAACTTTGATTGACGTCTTTATTGAATTGTTGGAAAGGTATATATGTGTATAATAGTTTCATAGGGTGTTGTGTTAGAGTGGGAAAGTTGTACCCAAAACAAACATCATTTATGTCCTCAAAATGTCCCTCGAAGGCTTCAAACCTTGATTCTCCAAATTGGGTCTTGCCGCTAAAATTGTTCTTGTAAGTCGATTCCTTCAATTCTTCCACTCAAAAAGCATCGAGATGGATGAAAAATTATATGGTGATATAATATAGATCAGATTTCTCACCCATTTGCATATTATCCATTACATGTATTTAATGGATCTATATTATCTTGAGTGGTCTATGCTAGATCAACTAAGTATTTAATCATATATTTTCTTGGGAGAGGTGGGTCAAGATTTCTTGGTGTCCTGTGTGTAGAATATAAGTGCTTGGAGTAGAATCAAGAAATTCAAAAAGATAGAGAAAGATCTTCTACATAAATATTAGTCAGGATCACCATCAGACTTCAGGATTGAGGTATGTTCATTCCCCTCTCATTATTCCTTTTAGTTTGCTAAAAAGATTAAGAGATGAGATCTAGAGAAAATTTGTTAGTGGTATATCCTTTTTCTATCCTATATATTTGGAAGACCAATGGAGGAAACTACATATATATAGAAGAAATTTTCTCACAATATAAATGGAGACTCCATTTGGGAAGATTCATTTGAACTTTCCTTAGTTGGTTTAATGCATTGGTTTTATTCATCTCTAAGTTTAGTATTTTCTTTATCAGTGTCTTTCACAATTATTCAAGTTTGTAGACCAATTGGATATAATAGGTTTGCATCATATTTGTGAGTAAAACTAAGTTTTATCCTTCATCACTCCTCCTAGAAGGAAACAAATCAATCTATTTCCCTCTGCCAATATACATAGTCCGGTGGTCTCTCTTTGTCCTTGGTGACAAAGCAGATCCCTATTAGATGCAAGATTCGAGGTATTGCTTATTTTTCCTCTCTGGTCTATCTTATATTGAGGCTCAGGGGTATCTTTATTGATAAATATATCTATCTAAATGTCTCAAGTTTCCCTCTCATTTCGAGATCTTAATGGATCTTGGAAATTATAGTCTTTTTGTGTGTCTTTTGGTACATTTCATTATTTGTTTATTACTTGAGTGTGTTGCTTAGCGTGTAGTGACATAGGAAGATTCTTAAGTCTTCATTGAATAATTTTGTTGTGTTATTAGTACTAATTACTTTTTGATCATCTATTTGAAACTGGGAAATCATAACTAGATCATCATTTTCCAATTTTTGGTTGTTTTTATTTTTTGTGTGTTTTCCCCCATTGTTGAAACTTCTCCCACTAATGTGAATTTTGATGGATATGATACTCACATAATCACCCCTATTGCATAAGTTATCTATGATTACCCTTGAAAGGGGAATTAAAATGGGTTTGTAGATTAAAAAAAAAAAACAATAATTTTTTTCCCCATGGAACCTAGGGACTCTATTCTTCACAAATAGATATTTTGGAACTTGGTTTTTTCCATAAATAAATCCATAATTCTTTTCCATGCTATAAAAAGGAAAAAGAAAAATTGCATTTTAGGACCATCCCTTTTTTATCATTTTTGGACTTTCTTAAGGGATGAATTAGAGTGTTGGCTGTGAATTTTGTACATTGAAGTTCTCTTTTGGAATAATTGATATTTAATTTGAGTCAAGTGATTGCTTTAGTGTTCCTAATTGATAAAATTAAACCTTTTTTTCTCTCCCCTCAGATAGATTTCATCAAAAGGAAAAATTTGCATTTTTGCATTGTCATATTTCAATTTTTCTTTGAGTTTGAAAAGATACATAAACTCACTTGCTCCATTTCATATCCCCAAGTAATAAAAAATGATTAAAAGGAAATTACCTAATTTAAAATCAACTAGACCCTTTTCTTTGTAACAAACTAGCATGAGAATAGGATCTAGGGCCTTGGATTAGATTGAAGAATAAAGTCTCAAATTCCATAAAATTGAAACTAAAAGTCACTTGAGAATGGAAAATCCATTAGTAATAATGAGATTTTTCTAAAAAATCTCCTCAAACATTGGAGTAAAGAATAAGGTCATAACGTGGCATGGGGAGTGATATCCCCACTCGAATTTTTTATGGTGTCTATTGGACTATTACATGTATGGGGATCTCTTGGGGGCACGATTCTCTGCAAACAATCCCTTGTTGAGGTTTTGGGATTAGTCATGTTGGGGAAAAGTCATCAGCCACTACAAATCATATTGTGAACAAGAAACCATCCATTACAAGTCATACTAGGGGAAAACAACAAGCCACTGTAAGTCATGATGGGGGCTTTATTGTTACTAAGTACTCTAGATCATAAAGATGTGACCCTAAGTTCCCTTATAAATCTCACAATGGAGATCACCTTACTCATTTGTGTCCTCATATTCCAGACATAAAACAAGGCTGGTCCATGTTTCAAGGCTCTTCTAATATTGAACCATGTTCAATTTCTCAACAATCTACTCAACCATCAGTTTATAAAGTGGTCAAGCCAATGCAATCTTTGGCCAATCCCATTCCTATTTTAGGGAATTATGCTTCTACCAACCATGTTTTCTTCACTACAAGTTAATAATATTCTAAACAAGGGGGCACCCCACTCTCCTTGATTATGCTCCCTCCACATTCCAAGAGTATTTTCTTTGATTGGAATGGTCTTGTTGAGCCTCACCTTCCTTCTTCTACACCCTTACAGATAAGGGAGGAAGTTTATTCCATAACCATTTATCAATGCATGGTAGATGAAGGAGCCCATACAAGCCTTTTATTTTCCTTGGCTTCGAAAACTTTAGGTTCTCCTATGCTTATGTCGGCTACCAGTTAGCTATAGGCTTTTGATAGAATACTTGGAAAATCTTTGGAGATCCTTCCTTAGTTGCCAATCAAGATAGGTGGTAAGACTATCTTAGTTTATATGATAGTGATGAATGGCCCATTAAACTTCAATCTAATTCTTGGGTGTGATTTTGTGCATGCTATGATTGTTAGGATGTCTACACTCTTTCGTGTGATGTGTTTTCCCAACAATGGAATTATTTTCACCATCAATCAACTTGCATCAAGTAATCACCATCGTAATTCAACTTTAGCCTAGAAAACCCCCTTTTATGATACTAATATTTGAGTGGATCATACGCCACTATGAGTGAATTATCTGGCATCATATTTGTTAACACGCACACACACACACATATATATCCCAATGTTTTTAGCGTGCAAAGAGTTGTAATGCCTTGGACAAAACTATAATTTTCTACACCTTTTCCCACAAAATCATAATTATAATGACAAATAATGAGAAAATGTCTCATTAGGGAGCATATCGCTAGAGAATATATTGGGTTGATGATGATATTATTTATGTTAGGGATGACATATGGTTTCGATGGTGCATGCAATATTTTTTTTTGTTACAAATGAACACAATATATATATATATATATAATATATATATATATATATATATATATTATATATAGTTTGCAAGTGATATAATGTTTTGGAGGCATATAAAATATGGTTGCTTGATTATCCAGATTCAATAACTAAGAGAAAAATGCAAACATTGATAAACAAGAATACAAACACAAATTATAGAGTAAAACACATTGACCATGACCAACATTTATGGCAATGTAATGAAATGAGAGAGAATGAATGGAACTATGGCAAATTCAGATTGTGGAAGTTTGTTGAGTTTTCTTGGGGTGGAGTCAAATTAGTGGGTGTCATACTTATTATTACATTTAATTCATGGCTTTTAAAAGAGTTCAATTCACTGTCATTTCCAAAGGAAGGAAAAATAACATTGAGGAGGTAAGCCATTACAATTTGCTACATTTTATGGAAGCATTATTAACTATTTCTTGTGTATCGTCAAGTGTTTTTCCTTTATCTAAAATGGGAGTGCTATTATTCACTCATACCCAACTCTATAAGTCAACTCATCTCCCTTACCTTTGTTTTGGTAATTTTTTGAGTTCATTTATAGTTCATTATCATACCAAACGACCTCACCAAACCATAATGGCACTCAGTTATGTGGCATGAGTATGTTGGTCAAATTTTAAAGGATGGGCTTATCCCTTCGAACATTCTCTGCTTCTAGAAATTTGATTCCTTTAGTTTTCAAATTATAGTGTGTGAAACTATGTTATTCACTCTCATAACTACTTTATTATGAGCACATGAAGCCTATTTGTAGATGATAATGTCAAAGAATTTGTAAAAAAAAATTGTGTGAATTAAGAGAGTTCATGCAAACCTGAATTTTTTCTTGAGTAACTTTTTAAAGTGTTTTCCATCTTACTAGTCATAAGTAAATTTTATTTGAAGTAAAAAAGGGAATTTTTTTTTTTTTAATTTACTATTCGTAAAGTAAAACCAAAATGGCATTATTATCTACATTGTTGTACATGCTTTTCATTTGTCACCTTCGTCAATGCCCTTTCTATATATATATATATATATATATATATATATATATATATATAATATATATTATATATTTCTATATATAATATATATATATATATATATATTACACATATATACATGTATATATATTATATATATACATGTAGAGTGTATATATATTACACACATATATATATGTGTGTGTATATATATATACACTACATGTATATATATAATATATATACATGTATATATGTATATATATATATATATATATGTATATATATATATATCTACATTATAATATATATATATATATATATATTATATATATCTATATATATATATATATATGTTCTGATTGAAAGATGTCATGGTTGCTATCTCTAAAAGATAAAAGGGGCCAACATTTGGTTTTCAAAATAGTTTATGAGTACAATAAGAATGCTTTTCCACCTAATTTACTATATATACACACAATTTATTGCCCCGTATATAGCTATCTCCTTGATTAGAGCTTAGTAAAATCATAAGAAATATACATTTAATACAAGTTTTGTTTTTCTTATTTGCATGCAAAAATATTTTTAAAGTAGCATGGTTGAAACATGAAAGTGATTGGTTGGTTCAACGTAGACATGATATTTTTCAGCAAAATATTGAGAGGTTCCCATTGAAGAAAAGGGTGAAGAGGAAATGTAAGGTGATGTTGTAATCTAGCGAAAAGCATGCATAGTTACCAGTAAACAACCATCAAGTAGACACATGATAAGCATATACAAATATGTAAAGAAATGAAGTAATGGAGACCCAATAGAAAAGCACAAATATATCTTATTACACATCGAAACTAGAACCAAAATTGTTACGTCGTGTACAGATATACATATATATCGTCTGTCGGGACAATTATATTAGTCTAACAGTCTGAACAAACATGTTACTTAGTCTATCATTAGTTAGCCTTCATTACATTGCAAAATTGTTGACATAACTTGGGCTAGTGGGTTAAGTCGACTAGCACCTCCAACATTAACAAAAATTAACAAAAATAAAGAGTCTTTACATTCATGACAGTGGTCCTCTAAAGTAAAATGCTAAGTACAACTATTATAATAGAATAAAATTTAAGATTGAAAATCTTGTAGGTCCTCGCCCTGTGCTTCCATTATTTTGGTTGGAACCTTTGAAGTTAGTCGTGTCAACTTTTTCTCTGCTTGGTTAACTTCCTCTTCCTAGGATCGTTGTTTTGAACGTATGTTGAAACATTGGGTGCATAAAATTCATGGCTAGGTCATGGAGGATGTGGTGATGTCGAATGTGCTCGAGGTGGTGGAACTATGCTTGGAAAAGTATTTTGGTAAATCACTGGAGCAAGAATCTGCAGGTGTTCATCAAAGATCGACCATTCTTGAATTGACACTCTAACTTTAACACTGGATTCTATAGGTTCAAAAATATATTGCACATTTTCTTCCACTGATGTATGGTTTTCTATCCGCCGACTGAAAGGCTTGGCTACTTCAAAACTCACAACTTGTTGAAGAATTTTTTGCGGGAATTCAGACACGTTTGAAGATTCATCCCTAGATTTATTCCCTCCTCGTAGCCACTCAAGGTATTGTTACAGGAGATGTGAGTAATTTTCCCTTTTTTATTCCATTTAGGTATTCATTGTTTGTTATGCTCTAGGATCTGTAGTTTGTCTCATTGACAACTCTCTAATAAGCATATCTTGAGCCCTTATCTTTGAATGAATAGAAGCCAATTAGGTAGGCCAGTTATTCAATTTAGTAGTGATAACAACTCCTCTATCAAGTGTGGCTTCTAAAGTTTGTTTTGTTGCTAGAAACTCTTTGTGGACCTTCTGCAGAGCTTGTGTAAAGTTATGATTTGCGACAATTGTGGGTTGGATTTGCAACTCTGACACTTGTGCATGAAGCTAGGCATTTTGGCCAATCAGTTGTACTACCATATGTTGGACAACAACGAGATGATCCTCAATATTGGATGGAGTTGGGATGGGTAGTTTTTCTGCTGCTTGGCTTTGACATGCCAATTGAGTCTCCCTTTCTCGTTCCTGTAAACGTTGAAACTTGTCGGTATACTTCTTTCTTTTCTGCAATCGTTTCTTGGTAGCCTTAACAAATTGTTCAATAACTTGAAAAAGTTGTTTATCACTAGAGAGTTTAATTTCGACATACTTAGCAGTGATATCAATAGGCTTCTTTTTATCCTTGGTTGTTGGAGTGGTTGTTGTATCTAGTTCTATAGTTTTATTTTTAGTTGGAATAGACTTTTTACCTGGATTATTCACAGGTGTTGTATTAGTGGCAGGCACCTCATTTTCTTTTTCTTGCTGGCACTCAGTCAAAGAACCTATTGTCTGCTGATTATAGAGTCTAATTATTTCATCAAATTGAGTCTGTTCAGATGAATTGTCTTTGGAATTAGCCTCTAAATTATTCTGAATGTTTGACTGATTTAGCTCTAACTGATTCATCTCCAACTAAGAATTTTCCAACCGAGTGTGTTATGATTGGTTTTGCTTTGAGTGGCCATGTTTCGACTATTTTTTGTCAGACTAATATTTCTCGGATTGTTCTTTCTCCGACTTCTCTTCCTCTAACTACTCTTTTTCAGAATGTTCTTTGTCAATTTTCTCTTCTTCAGAGTGTTCTTTCTCAAACTGCTCATGGTCTGAATGGTTGTGTTCTTCTAAAATGTAGGTCAAAGAATGGACAAGATTATCACCTGTTAAGTCAATCTCGGTTACTGTAGTAGTTTGGTTTGATTGAGTATGAGACTGATCTGGAGCACCGTTATGTTGACACTATTGAGAATAAGAACCAACATTATGCATAGATTTTCTAAGTATTTCGTTCATTTTTCTCTAGATATTGTCAGCGAAAACACCCTTGGCATTTTTTATGGAATCCTTGATTCGAGTCTTGATGGAAGGAGTTATAGTCTTGCATGGCTACTTGGTTGTTTCCTCTTCTAGTTACAGTTGTTTAATGACTTCTTCCAACTATCGTTGCTTTTCAGGATCATCCATTTTAATTTTTGTGGGCCCTTTTTTCCACTGAGATGATTTGATTTTGGATGGGGTGGTCTTAGGACTATGGAATCTTTTCAGACAAACTTATGCGAAGATTAGGCAAGGGTACTGACAGGTCAACTTTAAAGGGTTGTAGATACTGAGTAGCCTAAATTTCTTCTTCGACTTCAGTGTTTTTCAACTGAGTGATGATTTCGTGGAATGGTTCAAAAATTATAGGTGGAATGGTGTAGTTGGTGTTGGACTATCGACACAGTTCATCAAATATTTGATCAATAGTTGGTTGGTAGAGGAGTTCCTGATGGTCGACCTGAGCATAATTGTTATACTAAATTTTTGTATTATCTAGGTATAACTAGATATGGGAGAAGTGGAGAAGGGCTAGACGGATATGCTGAGGCACTATCCATTTATTAGAAATGTTTTTAATATATAATAATGGTTCCTAAAAATATCATTAAGACCTAGAGATTGGGGTTTCCCCGACTAGCTACTAGAAAAAAATTTGAAATTGTGCATAAGGGGTGTATCTCTTCTAGTGAAGTATTCTTCCCCAACTGATGGGTTAGACTTCATAGCTATCCAAATTAACAAATAAGTATAACAAATAGCCTTACCAGAATTTTGACACTTTTGGCAATTTGTTTTCGTAAGATCAACTACATGGTTTGCCCAGTTGTATTCATGACCAGATTTTTCTATCTCACTGATGGCTTCAAGACTTGTAAGATTGATATTTGAGGCTTGACCGATTGTAGTAAGGCATAAGGAAACAACTATGCATATCCATCTGACCAAAGGGTATTGAACTTTAATGATTACCAAACCTCGTGAATTCTTCCAGGAAGCACCTCCAACAAGCTTTGTGAGCCATTTATTCACATCAATTGTGGTCAGTACCTTAGTTCCTTTATAAGGTAACCCAATTATCAGATAGATGGTGGTACCATAAAAGGAATGAGGTTGATCCAACTAAATATTATCGTTAGGATACCTACTGACTAGGTATTTGGCGGCCTCATCTTTCATTCCCTGGAGGTCTGCAACTAAGGGGGCACCAAGATTATCTTGAAATCTAGATTTTTCAAAAAGATCAGTATGAGAATTCCATAAATCTCCTATATTGGCCCATTTAAGATAAGCTTCAATTTTTTTTTCCCATGTCGATTCATCAACCTTCACTTGCCGGATATTATGCATTCGGATTTCCAACTCTATTTTACAGGCGAGGTTGAATCTTGCCTTGGTTCGAGGCTCGAATGTGATTTCTTCTTCATCTGACCTAGTATTTCACTTCGCATGGAGAAATCATCTCAGAATTTCTCTATTCAGAGGCAATCCAAAAGTTAAGAATCATAAATTATAGGACTTTTTATGATGGGGATATCGTCCAAGTCGTAGGGGATGTCAATTGGAATTTCAAGCAAGATTTATAATAAAATGGGGCACTCCTTAATTTTTATAGTAGTGGCATTGAATGCACCATTATTATCACTCAATTTCTTCCCTTCGAAATGTCTCTTCAGATTATGATTGATTCTTTGATCATCACCATACTCATGCATGCCTTCTACCTGCCACCTTTCTCGCAGAGTGGGTAGTAATTGTGTAATATTTTGAAATGACATTTGTTGATAATCTGACAGTAATGGTACATGTGAAACATGTGAAGTGTCATAAAGGGACGACGATACTTGATTACTTTGGATGATGGGTCCCTCCTTTTTTATTTTACAAGATATTCTAATGGGGTCATATGTCGAGTTGTCATATAAGAGCAATTTTCTGTAACTACTCGCGGATGAATAGTCAATTCTTCTTTCTCGATTCACTGAATTGTAAAATTGTACTTGGTGTGGTCGTTTTGTGGGATGATGCTTCCGTGATCCAAGTTGGTTTCTTCCCTTATATTCTAACTATCCCTCATATTTATATTGTTGTCATTCTGAACTTTGTTTCGCCCTTAGGAGATTACGAAGATCAGGCTTGCACTCCATAATGTTGTCTTAGTCCAGTTACCTAGGTCATCATTCCAATTGTTTTTATTGGTGAAACAATTGCTATGTCAGTTATATATTTAACTATTTTTAATTAATTTAATTGATTTAATTTTAATTCACAAAAAAACGAAAATAATTTAGTAACTTAATAAATTTTAAGCAGCGTTATTATTTTTTACAAATTTTAGTTTTTTACATATCAATTGGTTATCCTTTTCATCCACTGTCCTATGGCTGGCCTATGTTAGATATTATTAGGGAATATATCTTTTAAGTCAGGCACCATTAATAAGTGATTTGAAAAGATGCCCTTGTAAAGTCTTCAATTGTATATCTCCTGAAGGTTGGATGTGTTCAATAACGAATGGTCCTAACTATGCAATTTCAAGCTTCTTCGGCTTGCATTTTACTTTATTGGCATATAGTAGTACTAAATTACCAAATTGAACATGTTTAGCCTGCAGGTTCCTGTAATGCCATACTTTTTTATGTTCCTTGTTGAACAGTTGATGGTAAAGGGAGAAAAGTTGATCTTCCTACAATTGGTGCAATTTTCTAAGTTGTTCCATTTGTAAATTTGTATTGTATTTTAGTAAATTCGAAATTCTTTGTGCATTTTCCGAACAATGGAATGATACAACTGCTTCTTCACCAAAAACTAGTTTAAATGGTGTTGTTCCTTTTAACTATTTATACATTGTAAGATAGGCCAACAAAATCACTATAACTTTATCATCTTAGTCATCTCTATCAGCATTACAAATTTTCATTAAACCTTTGTTTAGTGTTTTGTTGAATGAATCGACACCACCATTGGCTTGTGGATGGTACACAATAGTCTTGCAATTTTCGATCATAAAATTCTTTGTTAATGCTTGGATTGTACCATTTACAAAATGGGTTCCTATATCACTGATAAGAAGCAAAGGGTAGCTGAATCATGTTACTATGTTTTCGTATATAAATTTAGTTGTAACTTTTTTAGTGCAGGACCCGATTCGCTCATCTTTTGCCCACTTTGTTAGATATTCGAATGCAGTTATTATATATGTCGCTTCCATCCTCTTACCTCTTTTGGAAAATAGGCCGACAAAGTCGATCACCCATATCTCAAAGGGTAGTGAAGGAATAACTAAGTGCAACGACATTTGGTGTTTCGATAAAGGAAAACCCTTTCTTTGACATATATTTCAGTTTTGTACATATTGGGGACTACATGGGTACAACAATATAATAAGGGGGTTGTACTAATAACAATAAGGGGTTACACTAGTAGTATAGGGGCCTAACATGCCCCTCTCCTTCAAAAAGTGTTGTCCTCAACGCTTGAGTAGTTCTTGATGCTTTTGTATAAAATTCTTGTCCTCCCATGTGGAATGTTCAACAGGTAAGTTCTTCCACTTGATGAGATACTATGAAATTGATCGATTTCATAGTTGTTGGGTTCTTGTTTCTGTGACTGCTCCAGGTTCCAATATGATTTTTCCTTCCTCTTCAAGTTCTGGCCATATTGTTTGAACTGGGATCTTTCTCAAATTTTAAATGAGGGGCCACACTTCTTCGTCCTTCTTCCATTCATCCGTTACTTCGTTTATCCAATCTGGTTGGACAATATAAATAGCACAAAATAATGCTTCCACATCCTTATCCTTTCTTGAGAGTGCATCTGCAACAAAATTTTGCTTCCCTTTTCTATCGATGATGTCAAAGTCATAAACCAACATATTTGTGACCCATTGTTTTTGTTCTTCTAAAGGTAATATTTGTTCTAAAAAGTATTTAAGACTATCATGATCCATTTACCTTGAAATGTATTCCCATTGGGTAAGGTCGCCATTTCTTAAGTGCATGTAGTATTGCCAACATTTCCTTCTCATAAATAGCTTGCTTGAGATGTAGCCGTAAAAATTCCCAATCACCTACATCAAAACATTTTTCACTATGATGTTGATCTACCTGTTTTTTCATTCGATTCTGCACCAAAGCGGCGCTATCCTTTAAAAGTTTGAGGACTTGTTGTTGATGCTCGATGTGATCTTTCACTACTTGAACCTTTTTCTTCTTGATATGTCCTTCTATCTTTAGAGTTTTAAGAGTGGTAATTTCTTCCAATGCTTTACAATATATGGTTGGATTCATTTCTTGATGCTCGATGTGATCTTTCACTTCTTGAGCATTTTTCTTCTTAATATGTCCTTCTATCTTGATAATTTGAGGAGTGGTAATTCCTGCCAATGCCTTACAAGGTATGGTTGGATTCATTTCTTCTTTCTCGATGTGATCTTTCACTTCTTGAACTTTTTTCTTCTTGAAACGTCCTTCTATCTTGAGAGTTTGAGGAGTGGTAATTCTTGCTAATGCTTTACAAGATATGGTCGGATTCATTTCTTCTTTCTCGGTGGTTGGTTCCAGGTGCATATCCTCTTCTTTTGATGTTTCTTGATCCTTTTCTTCCTCCTCTTCATGATCTATGTAAAATAATTTCTTCTCAGCACACTTATGACCTTTAGTGAATTTGCTATCACAATTGTAACAAAGCCCTTTTTCTCTTTTTTCTTCCAATTGTCGTGGTGTCATCCTTGTAGGTTGTGGAAGGCTAGGAGAAACAACACTTCCATGTTTATAGTTGTGAGGAGTAGAATTCATTTTTTCCATAATTTTGCTTTCCACTTTTCTTGCCAACCTGAATGCCTTCTCCAATGAATCAGGTTCGCAAAGATGAGCCTCATGTTGAATGTTATCCTTTAAAGTCCCTATGGAGACATCAATCCTCTGCTTCTCTAGAATATAATTTTCCCTTATATTCAATTTTTGAAAGTCCTCAATGTGCTCTTCCATTGAACACTTTTGTTTGAGATTTATTAATTGGCTAAATAAGGTGTTTCTCTTTGTATCCGCATAATGTGCTATCATTTCCTCCGTGAAAATTGACCACGTGACAAGTGGTTTACAAGAACAAAGCCTTTATACCATAAAATTTGATTTGGTTCTAAATAATTAGATGCAATACATAGCTTTTGTAACAGTGGTACACCCTGTAGATCAAAATATTTCTCAATCTGTAGTATCCAATCTACTGGATTCTTGCCATCAAACTTCCTCATCTCGTTTTTTCTTGATTTTAGGAGCTCTGTCTTGAAACGACTATACCTCTGTAATTTCAAATCTTCTAGTTCTGAAATTATGACCTGTAGTAGCCCTCTGCATCCTCTTTCCAATGCCACCAGTCTGATCCAAATTGGATTCTCCAAGGAAGAGTTATGCCAAATCTCCCACGGTGACCTAATTACAGACTAGTTCAGTAGAGCGAACTTGCATAACGTGCCACATGTCACTATTTCGACCTTTTGATCTAAAAAATGTATACAAGAAACTACAGTCCGTCCTCGTTCTGTAACTTCCTACGAAATTTCAATCTGATGCTAAAAACAAAAGTTATGACTATTTTCCCCAGGTCACCTGTTTGTAATGTAATTCGGGAGTCTGCAAAAAAGCCATTCCTCAGAGCATATCTTTGCAAATATAGCGCGAAAAGCTCTGAAATTCGGACCCGAGGTTCAGAACAATTTCGGCCCAAATTGTTTTTTTCTAGTGTCTGAAACGTCGCAGAAAAAAAATTATAGCGCAAATAGCCACATTGACCTGTTTGGAGCAACGAAACCCTAGAATCCAAAGCTCTGATACCAAATGTTATGAAACCAGCGCACAAAAAGATAGAAAAGATAGATCAATGCCTTAGAAATAAGCCTCTTCGAGGGGGAAACCTCCTTTACATTACACAAATGAACAATTCTTAGATTGAAACAAAATGACAAGACCTCCTTTCTATATATAAATAATCTAAGGGGTCATAATATAACCACAACCGACAACAATTAATAATGTAAGGGCACAATAATAACAATAGTGGGCTTCTATGGGGCACAATAGTAACAATATGGGGACTACATGGGTGCAACAATATAATAAGGGGGTTGTAATAATAACAATAAGGGGTTACACTAATAGTATAAGGGCCTAACAAGTTGATGGTAAAGGGAGAAAAGTTGATCTTCCTACAGTTGGTGCAATTTTCTACATTGTTCCATTTGTAAATTTGTATTGTATTTTAGTATATTCGAAATTCTTTGTGCATTTTCCGAACAATGGAATGATACAACTGCTTCTTCACCAAAAACTAGTTTAAATGGTGTTGTTCCTTTTAACTATTTATACGTTGTAAGATAGGCCAACAAAATCGCTATAACTTTATCATCCTAGTCATCTCTGTCGACATTACAAATTTTCATTAAACCTTTGTTTAGTGTTTTGTTGAATGAATCGACAACACCATTGGCTTGTGGATGGTACACAATAGTCTTACAATGTTCGATCATAAAATTCTTTGTTAATGCTTGGATTGTACCATTTACAAAATGGATTCCTGTATCACTGATAAGAAGAAAAGGGAAGTCGAATCATGTTACTATGTTTTCGTATATAAATTTAGTTGTAACTTTTTTAGCATAGGACCCGACTGGCTCATCTTTTGCCCACTTTGTTAGATATTCGAATGCAATTATTATATATGTCACTTCCATCTTCTTACCTCTTTTGGGAAACAGGCTAACAAAGTCGATCACCCATATCTCAAAAGGTAGTGAAGGAATAACTGAGTGCAACGACGTTTGGTGTTTCGGTAAAGGAAAACCCTTTCTTTGACATATATTACAGTTTTGTACATATTGTCGAAAATTGTGGAATAGTGTTTGCCACCAGAGTCACGCTTGCATTATCTTACGTGCATCCATTTCTCCTTGATAGTGTCCTTTGGCTCACCCATTGTGTGCTTTGACAATGATTTCTTCTCTTTCATGTTCTAAAGCACATATGAAAAGTACTACATCAATTCCCAGCGTATATAATAGTCCATTTATTAATGTTATGGTGTTTCTTTTATATCAAGTGCCTTTTTCTTCTTATTTGATAGACCGTTAGGTGCTTTTTCGGTAAGTAAAAGTTTTGCAATTTAAGCAAGTTCTGATGGAAGTACTTCAATTTTGAATAGATGGGCGTCTAGAAGGTCGTCATCCATATTAGTTGGTTCCTCCTGAGACTCAATTCAGGATAAATGGTCAGGGCCAACATTATGTTTTCCTTTTCATATAATAACTTCGAATTCAAATTCTTGGAATAATAATAACCAACAACATATTCGACCTTGATGAGTTGGTTTGTTGACAAGGTATTTTAACGCTTGGTGATCAATGTAAAATATCAATGGGTTGGCCAAGAGGTAGTGTCGAAATTTTTGCAACACAAACATCATACATAGAGCTTCACTTTATATCATGGAGTAGTTTTGTTCGGCTTTGTTAAACTTCCGACTAGCATAGGCATTTGCATGATCTATCAATTCCTCATTGGTTTGTGCTAATACTACTCCAACTACAACATTTTATGCATTGATGTGTACGTGGAATTGTTTGGACCAGTCAGGAAACTTAAGAATTGGGGCTTCAACTAGCTTCTTTTTTAACAACTGGAATGACTCATCACATTCATTAGAGAAGATAAAAGGAACATCTTTCCTTAAAAGCTCGTCGATTGGAAATGTGATGTCAGAATAATATCGAATTAATTTTCTATAATATCTTGTGTGACTCGGAAATATTTTGATTTGTTTCTGATTTGCAGGAGGCTTGAGATCTAAGATTACTTTGCTATTTCCATATCCACTTTGATCCCTTCCTTTGAACCCACATGGCCCAGTAGTATTCCAATAGGTGTTGCAAATATGCATTTTTTAGAATTCAAGGATGGACGTATTCGACGGCATCACTCAAGCATCAGTCGTAGCTACTGAATATGATCTTTTAGTAATGTGTATATTGTCATTGTTAAAATAAAATTCCATTGGTTTATATATATACTCTTGGAATTCTTTAACAACGATTCTTGAGAACATTGTCGGGGTATTCTTTAAACCGAAAGGCATTACTCTATAAGCAAAAGTGTTGAGAAATGGAAACAAGAAATTCAATTTTAATTTGTCCTTGAATTAAACTGATAATTAAAATTGAATCTATTCTCATAATAACTTGTAAATATTTAATTAATTTTAATTAACTTAATTAGCTTAGGAATTTTGAGTTGGAAGTCTTTCTGTAGTCATGTATATGTTCTCCCTAAATTTTAGGAGTCTAGTATGAGTTTAAATTGAGTTGTAAATTAGATCACTTAGTTTACTGAGTTATGTTCAACTAAATTAGTTCCAAATTGTTTGAGGAACTAATAGAGAGTTAACAGTTAGTTGGTGCACTAGTGCATCCACAAGTGTCACTCTAGATAACTGAAGATTCTCTCATCATAAACTCATGCATGTCGATTCTGAGAAAGACCCAGTTCATAATAGATTGCAGGGACAATGTACTATTAGTTGTATTATTTACTAGAGTGTAAATATCATGCATGCATCAGAGATTGATCCTATGTTTGGATTCCACATTTTTGGAAGCATGAATTCCCTTTCAATACAGGCTATTCATCCTAGGAATTATGTAAGAGATTAGGGGCTTGGAGAGCTGCAGAATTGGCTAAGCATTGGCCAAGATCTAGCTTGTGAGCTAAGAGAGTTAAGCATAATTGTGTGGAATTGTTATAGTGAGAACAAGCTTTGTATATTCACTCATATTTCTGATATATACAATATAGATAACGGGGTTTTGAGCAGTGGCTTTCCCAAGATACATCTTGTGTTGTGTGCCATTGATTTATCTTCTTCTTGTTCATCTTGTTTTCATCGATCTATTGGCTTTCATTGGTTGAAAGTAGAAGTAGATTCTTGTCTTGTGCTTTAGTAAATTGCATGAGCTTGTCAATATACAGGATTTTCTACATGGTATTATAGTTGAGAACAATATACTAGAGGAGATTTTGCAGTTTTGAGTTTTGGGTTACACGTGAAATTCAAATTTACAATACATACTTCAGGATTGGCAGATGACATTCTATAGTTTGCGGCTCAAGTATGCCTTGGAAGGCAGCTCAAATTTTATAGCCTGGAGGGATATAATGTAGGTTGTGCTAGAGGATAATGGCTTGAAGGAATTCGTTGATCAAGAGATTCCTAAGCCAACAACATCAGATGCACAAAATTTGGCCGAATGGAATAAGTGTGTGGCGAAGGCGAGGTGGATAATCCTTGAGGGAGTTCGAGACCACATTGTCTCGAATCTCCATGGCAAGGAAACTTCGTATGTTATGTGGAAAGCATTAAAGGACTTGTATCAGAACAACAGTGGCCAAAGTAAATTGGCACTGAAGGACAAACTTTGGAAAAGAAAAATGGAGAAAGGCGAGACGATTCCAAAATAATTGACCAAGTTCACTCAGTGTTGTGATGAACTTGGAAGTGTTGGAATCATGATTGTCAAGGATGATATGGTGATTCTTACTCTTCTAGGACTCCCAAAGAGTTGGAATAGTCGGGAGAAGCTGCTAGAATGGGAACGACTGTGGTTAGATTTGATGCAGGAGGAGATCAGGAGGAACCAGTGATGGCTCTTCATCAAAGACTGATGATGAAGAGAATTGTGCCTTACTGATTAAGGCGAAGAAGGGGAAAGGGAAAGCTTCCAATTCCAAATCGGATTCTTATCATGGAAGTAAGAAGAAAGACATGACGAAGTTTAAGTGCTTTCATTCTCATGAGCTGGGCCATTTTTATACAAATTGTCCACTCAAGAAGTCCTCAGGAGGAGCGACAGGTGAGGATTTGGCCTCTCAATTCAAATTAGACTTTTACCTCATTGAATGCATGTTGTCATCAGTGATGGGAAGTGTATGGTACTTAGACAATGGATATTCATTCCACATGACTGGAGAAAAAGAGTTATTTAGTGACTTAGAGTAGAAATATCTCCAGATGCATATTGAGATGGGTGATGACGGGAAGTATAGTGTTACTGGATTGGGCAAGATTACTTTTTAGAGGGAGCATGGGGCTCCACTCACCTTGAAGAATGTTATATATGTTCCTAGGCTAAAGAAGAACTTGGTATTCGTTTCCATGCTTGACGATAGAGGCTATGATGTGATCTTCTCGAAAGGAAAGGCGTTCCTTTGACACATAGCCACAGGTCAAGTAAAGAAGATAGGGATTCGAGTGAAGAATCTTGATAAGATGGAGGTAGAGGAGTGTGTTGCTTTGAGCACGAAAGCAGAAAGGGTGCAGATCTGAGGCATTATCGAGTTGTGGCACAAGCGACTAGGCCACTTGCATCATGGGGATTTGAAGATATTGCAGCAGATCTCTATCGTTCTTCAAAAGCGCGCTTGAGCAAGTTGATACATGCAAGGGATGTACTTTGGGAAAATACACCAAGCCTTCATTTAATGACAAAGACAATTGAGCAGAGGTTATTATAGAGTGACTTCATTCAGATGTGTGTGGACCATTCTCGACAACATCCATGGCCACACACATGTATTATGTTATATTTGTTGATGACTATTCTCGTAAATGTTGGATATTTTTCATGTAGAAAAAGGATCAAACTTTCACAAAGTTTTGTGAGTTGAAAGCATTAGTGGAGAAAGAGTCAGGCAAGAAGTTTAAAGCTCTACGTAGTGATAATGATGGTGAGTATGTATCAAACGAGTTTAAGAACTTATGTGCAACAGAAGAGATTAAACGAGAGTTGACGATACCCCATAACCCTTAGTGGAATGGGGTGGCTGAGAGGAAGAACAGAAGCATAGTAGGGGCAGTGAGGTGATGTTGCATGATCGAGGCCTACCACTACACTTGTGGGCTGAGGCATGCAACACATCAATTTATGTTCAGAACTGTAGCCCAGATCGGATACTTAAGAAGAAGACACCAAAGGAAGCTTATTCTGGTAAGAAGCCAAATGTTGGTCACTTCAGGATTTTTGGGTAATTGGTATATTGCCATGTGACAAAACATGCACGGAAGAATCTTGAGCCGACAACAGAGTTGGGGATATTTGTGGGGTACACTAATACACCTCGCAACTATCGGGTGTACTTGTTGACTAGTAGGATCATAGTGGTTCGCAAGGATGTTAGATTTGATGAGGAGAAAGCCATGCGAGTTTCCCTTGAGAGGGAGCTTGAGCTACATGTGGATGAGGATATTTTAGCTCCTAAGGTTGAGGAGCCTCAGATTGATGTGGAGCATCCACATGGAGAGGATCTGGGAGTGGAGACATCCACTTAGGAAAAATCTTCCAGAGAAGGAAGAAAGTGCACCAAAGAGGCTAACAGATTGGTGGATGATGCACGGGAGAATGTGGGAACACCCAATTCTCAGTGCAGGTAGAGGAGGTCACCTGAGAGGTACACTAGATACATGGCTCTTATGGGAAAATTTGTTGTGACAAAGCCATCTTCCTTTAAGGAAGAAGTGCAACAACTAGTTTGGGTTGATGCCATGGTGGAGGAGTATGACTCCATAGTTCGTAGCAGTGTTTGGGATGTGGTCCCGAGACCAGAGGACACGTCAATGGTGAGCTCCTATTGGATTTACAAGGTAAATAAAGTTGCAGATGGTAGTGTAGAGAAGCATAGGGCTAGATTTATGGCTCGTGACTTTTCACAGGTAGAGGGGATTGACTATGATGAAACCTTTGCTCCTGTTGCAAGGTACTTGTCAATCAGATCTATATTGGCACTATCAACATAGATGGGTTGGAAGATACATCAAATAGATGTGAAGACATCCTTCCTTAATGGCATGATTGAGGAAGAGGTGTACATAGAACAACCTGAAGGTTTTGAGACCTTTGACCGTGAGTTGCATATGTGCTGCCTCAAGAGAGCGTTGTATGGGTTGAAGCAAGCACCATGTGCTTGGTACACCAGGATAGATAACTACTTCACTGGGTTGGGCTTCATGAAGAGTGAAGCGGATGTGAACCTGTGCCACATAGTGGTGGAATGTAAATTGTTGATCATTGTACTTTATGTTGATGATCTCATACTGACAGGTGATGATCAATTGGTCAAGTCTTGCAAGGAGGGCCTTGCAAGAGATTTCGAGATGAAGGACATGGGGATCATGCATTACTTTCTTAGCATGGAGGTATGGCAAGGAGATGGGGAGTTGTTTGTGTCTTAGGGCAAGTATGCCAACGAGATACTCAGGAGATTTCGCATGGAGAGCAAGAAACCCATGGAGACTCCTCTTGCCGGTAACTGGAGGAAGGAGGATGCTACTTCAGGGGAAGTAGTGGAAGCTATTTTTTACAGATAGCTTGTGGGTTCACTTATGTACTTTTTTAACACACGGTCGGATATGTGCTATGCAATTAACCAACTTAGTCAAACGATGGTTAGGCCTACCAAGTTGTATTGGAAGGCGGGAAAGCATATGTTTTGATACCTCAGGGGCACTTCTCAGTATAGATTGTGGTACAGACAAACAAAGGGAGTGAAGCTTCAAGGTTTCACCAATGTAGATTGGGTAGGAAGTCCATTCGACAGGAAGAGTGCATTAGGAGGAATCTTCAGTATTGGGTCAGCGATAGTTTCTTGGTACAACAAGAAACATAGGTCGGTTGCACTCAGTTTGACAGAGGGAGAGTACATGGTTGCAATTTAGGCAACATGTGAGGCCATATAGATGAGGAATATTATGGTTGGTTTGTTTGGTCAGCAAATGGATCCAACAATGATTTACTACGATAATCATAGTTGTATCAAACTCTTTCAAAATCCAGTTTTTCATGATCAGTCCAAGCATATTGATATATGATATCATCATCTCATAGATTGTGTATTGAGGAAAATTATGATGTTAGAGTACATTCCCATGGAGGAGCAAGATGTTGACATTTTGACAAAGTTATTTACAATATGTAAATTCGAGTTTCACAGAGCCAGAATCGGGGTAGCTGATAATCCCTTTCTTGTTGAGAGGGAGTGTTGAGAAATGGCAACAAGAAATTCCAGTTTAATTTGTCCTTGAATTAAACTGAGAATTAAAATCGAATTCTATTATCGTAGCAACTTGTAAATAGTTAATTAAATTTATATTAGATATCATTTTGGGATTCAACTGTGTTATTTTTAAAGTCATTCACGTATGACCATTTCCATGAGAGGTAGTCGTAACTGACTAATTTCTCATGATTTTTGAATAGTTCACTTAGCACTCATTGCATCGGGTGATGCTCACAGGGGTGAAGAAGTGGATTGAAACTAGTGAAATGTGGAGAACGAATCACATAGCATCAATCATCACTTCCGAGGCTTGCACCCGGTAAACAGGACTTCCCAAGGGGTCACCCATCCCAGAACTCCTCTGGCTCAAGCGCGCTTAACTGTGGAGTTTTTCCCACAATCAAGCCCACTTAGCTTGCTACCCCATTTGCAAAACCTTAGCAAGTATTGTGCCTCATGAACATTCAAGTAGAGATCCCTTGACTCTTTTTGAATTTAAGTATGGGGATTTACGCAGTGCATTATATTAGATATCATTTTTGGGATTCAACTGCGTTAAGTAAGTCATTCAAAGGTATGACCATTTCCATGAGAGGTAGTCGTAACTGACTAATTTCTCATGATTTTTGAATAGTTCACTTAGCACTCATTGCATCGGGTGATGCTCACAGGGGTGAAGAAGTGGGATTGAAACTAGTGAAATGTGGAGAACGAATCACAAGCATCAATCATCACTTCCGGGGCTTGCACTCGGTAACCAGGACTTCCCGAGGTCACCCATCCCAGAACTCCTCTGGCTCAAGCGCGCTTAACTGTGGAGTTTTTCTCCACAATCAAGCCCACTTAGCTTGCTACCCCATTTGCAAAACCTTAGCAAGTATTGTGCCTCATGAACCATTCAAGTAGAGATCCCTTGACTCTTTTTGAATTTAAGTATGGGGGATTTACGCAGTGCATTATATTAGATATCATTTTGGGATTCAACTGCGTTAAGTAAGTCATTCACGTATGACCATTTCCATGAGAGGTAGTCGTAACTGACTAATTTCTCATGATTTTTGAATAGTTCACTTAGCACTCATTGGATCGGGTGATGCTCAAAGGGGTGAAGAAGTGGGATTGAAACTAGTGAAATGTGGAGAACGATTCACATAGCATCAATCATCACTTCTGGGGCCTGCACCCGGTAAACAGGACTTCCCAGGAGGTCACCCATCCCAGAACTCCTCTGGCTCAAGCGCGCTTAACTGTGGAGTTTTTCTCCACAATCAAGCCCACTTAGCTTGCTACCCCATTTGCAAAACCTTAGCAAGTATTGTGCCTCATGAACCATTCAAGTAGAGATCCCTTGACTCT